>JANBOJ010000258.1:0-22949 GCA_027574685.1 Coemansia erecta
AGCGCCTTTTACATGCGCTAGAGACACTCAGATATCCACCTAATGGCCGATATGCTCAAAAGAAATAAGCGAATATGTGCGGTATTGCCATTTCTGGTGATCAGAATGAGAATAATATCTCAATGAACCGCCAATGCTGGTAGATAGTTGGTTTCTGATTGTCTGTAATCCAACGCTATGTCGCTGATAGGCAAGTTTAACAGAAATATAACGAGCTATGTGTCATTTGTTTGTAATAGTTACGGCGTTTTTCTTTTGTGGGAGCGACGCCACTCAAGAAATTCATGCCCAAATTTCTTTAGAATAATGTATTTCACCTTCAGACAAGAATATTTAGAGATTCAAAAGCTGTCACCGCATTATAAACACGGCTTAAAGGTTCTGCTGTATGCGTTGAGAGATGTCGAGTACCCAGGCCGCCATGAACTGTACTCCTTGTTGTACTCGTGGTATTTTAATGTCAGACGATTGCGAATTCTGTCTGCCTCTTCGTACGTGGTGGATCTGTCTAGCTGTTCTGTTATCATGATCTGGATATCCTCGGGAAGACGGCTCAGAGGCGACGACGCTACAACTAGTCGACTTAGCGACCACCGCGGCTGCTGTGGTGGGACAATCGAGGTCGATATTATGCGCTGAGCCGGGTTGACAAAGTAGAGTATCATCATTTTGAAATGTCCCTTGCGCAACTTGTCATCTAGCCTGCATGTTCCAATACGACGTTCGTATGTGTTCGGGTAGCAGAAAAGGCTGCCTCTGTTGATCTCGATTACTCCGCAGTCATTTGAGTAGTCTGATATCACGCCAGGGTAGCTCACGCCGTAAACCAGGTGGTCAATGTAGTTGTGTATGTCCGACTTGTAATAATGCTTGTCGACGGACTCGCTGAATCTAACCTCGATATCCTCAATGTTATCGGCATCATACAGGTACATGGCTGTGGCAACGATGCGTTCGCTGTTTGTACCAGGAACAAATGCCGATTGATCGGGTGTATATTCGGGCCTGTCGGGTGTCAGATACACGTTGGCCATCTTGACAAACACCTGCATATGCTCGCCATTCAGAGTGTAATGTCCCGGCGACGGAATATCGGGCTCGGCAAACTTGCCTGGCACAGGGTCATTGTATACAAGCCCCTTCTTCCAGGCATGAACCATATCCTGCCACGAGTCCCCATAGATTTTGCTCAGTTTGTCATAGTCGTACGCAGGAATCGGAACCGTCTCTCGTAAACATTCGTCCAGATTTACAGGGACTCGCAGTGCCCGCCGATGTACCAGGTCAGTAAGCGTACGCTCTAGCAATGGAATGCATCGTGATATAGCACTTGCAATAACAGTGTACGCCGTCGCGTGTCGTAATGGATGCAGGTTGTTTATGTAAGACTTGATCTCGACAGACCCGTCTCCACAAACATAAATGTCAGTCGGAAGCCAGCTGTAACCGATATGCGCATCAGCGAGTAAACCTTGCTCGCAGATGGGTATAAACTTGTCGCTCTCCAAGCCGCCATGTCGCCGGTTCATAGCTAGCACATGTTGCTTCCATGCTGAGCCAGATCCAGGGATCGATCCCTGGCATGGGTGCTTAATGAAATCGACTGGCGACTGCGAGGGATGGCTGAGGATCGGCGTTCTGTCGTAAATAAGCGGATACAGCGATGGGTCAATTAGATTAAGAACATCGCTGCTCGTATTCGCGGCCCCGTTATGTGCGCTGGTGCAGCTGCCTCCTGCCCAGTCTTTAAATTTCTCTGGGATGCCTTCGATATCGGAGGCTACGTCGGTTTTGATGCTCTCTGCAAGCGGATCGTCGTCTGGTATAGTGGTCTGCCATAGCATGTCCACAGTCGACAGAAGGAGCCTGCTGGCACTGCTGGCCGCATTAACTTTGCGGTAGTACTCAAGCTCATCGAACACAAACTCCACTTCTGCATCCGTAAGACCAAATATGCTTTTCGATTCATCCGACCAGCGGTTTATTGACTCTGTATCGCTTAAGCTGTTTTCCCAATTGGGCTGCTTGCGAATGGCTGCACTGGCTGCAACCATGCGTTTTTCGGCTGACGACAGCCAAAACTGATGACAAGTTGTATCGCCTCGTGGTCCAGTAGTCATTTCGTCTAGAAGAGCAGCGAGGCTACGAGAATTGGGCGCATCTTTTGTCATCTTTAACAACCAGAAAAATACAAACTATCAAAAATATGCAGGGACAAAAGATTGAGGCGATGCCAAACGCGAGCAGTCTGCTGAACAAGCTGCTGCTGCTACTCCTCTTTTGCTCGAGAAAACAGACCAGACTGTGCACAACAGTGAGGGTTTTTTGTTTGTAGCCTGATGATAGCCAGTCCGAACCACGGAACTTTTTGACAGTGGGTATAAAAAATGTTGACTACCAGTCACGGAACTCCTACAGTCCGTCTGATTCTTCCGAACGGTCACGCTACCTAAGCAGTGCCTTTTTGTTAAGATCGCTCCAGGTATCCTCGTAGACTCCGTCGTGCACATCTATATTTCGAAGAAAAAATGGCTTGAGCATAATGTCGGAAGGGCGTTTAGCCATACGTACTAGCAAATAAACAGCCAAGCCTTTGTATATACTTTCCTTCAGTAGGGAGCGGCATCACTTGCGAGTGGTCAATGTCAATGTCGTCGGTTGGCAGCGGCTCAAACCACGATGGATCTGCCGAGTGGACAAGCGCGCGTGCAGTCATTAGGGCGTAATTGTAGTGTCCGTCCTATATGGGAGATATAGAGTAGAGATATTAGAAATGATGTACGTCGTCATTGTATACTTGTCGGAGTACCTCGGACCTGAAGTATGCATACCCGTCGCATCGTCTATTTATGCCAAAATAAAATTGAGAAGTGCAGCAGTAAATTTGTGCACAGAATTAGCAAAAAAATTATCTATTCAAGCTTGCCATCGTATTGACAAATATATGGGCAGAAATGTGACAAACTGTTAAAAAAAGATATATCCAACTCAAGACCATTGCTCCCAGAGTTGGACAAGGTTCTTGACAGACCGCGACCATCCGCTAAAGCAGCTCTTTGCAACGCTATCGACGATAGCCCTGCGCTTGTTCTGCATAAACTTTGCTGGAACAGCAAACATGGCTGTAGACGTTACCCAGTTCTTATCGATCGAGGCACGCATATGGTTGTTCATAAGAGATCTTAGCGCAGATATCTTTGCAAGGGAGCTCTTGCGCAGCTGCGAAATAGCAAGCGTGACAGCCTTGGTTGACGGCGACTTCTGCTTGTTCAGAATGTAGCGGACCGAGCAGGCGTAGATATAAATCTCGGTTGCGACGGTGGCGTTTCTGATTGTGGTGGATGCCATCTCGGAAAGGGTCTCCGGGCTGTCGGCATCTGGCGTCTCGGCAGTCAGTGCCTCAGTTACCGTGCCAACTAGATCAGATAGCTGCTCATCAAAGCTTTGCGAACCATCGACAGCACGAGCATACAGTGCCGCAACCTGACGAACTCCACGGACGAGCAGATGGTCTTGGCGAGATAGCGAGTCTCCTGCATCTTCGGCAACGATCAACAGCTTCTTGGACAATGCCTCGACATCCTCAACATTGGCAGTTGCAATGTGGTGCATGATCTGTGGAATGATCGAGTAGACCGCAATCCAGGCTGTCCCGGGCAGAGGAGCAGGCCGGGTAAGTATCTCTAGATTCCACTTGGGCATATCGACAGGGGTCAGAAGCGACATTACGTTGACATCTCGGTTGTCATGAAGCGCTTCTTCCTGTGCCTCGTCTGTATGGCCAATGGCATCGGCATTCGCCTCGACCCACTTCGCAACAATTTCCGCCTGACTGCCAGGCTCGAAGGCTTCGCCGCGCAAAGCACATCTGTGTGTGCATTTGCGCTGAAGCGAGTTTTTGAGGTTGTCGCGGAACTCGATAAAGTCGGTAATGTTCGAATATGTTTCATTGTTGTAGCTCGATTCCAATCCCCGCGAAATGCGCCCTCCAGAGCTGTCGTAAAAGCCGACGCCCTCGTAGCAGAGTTCGAGATCCTGAACATAGCAGCCCAGAGAGGTACCATGCCCGTTTATCAAGAACCCAAGCGTGTCAAACTGAATGTTCTTGATGTTAAGCGAATCGTAGATAGCGCGGGCACGCTCGTAGCAGGATAGGAACAGGTAGATACGGATAGCATACAG
The DNA here is from genome assembly GCA_027574685.1 of Coemansia erecta. Taxonomy (NCBI): domain Eukaryota; kingdom Fungi; phylum Kickxellomycota; class Kickxellomycetes; order Kickxellales; family Kickxellaceae; genus Coemansia; species Coemansia erecta. The sequence continues at coordinate 4,183 of JANBOJ010000258.1, forward strand.
CTTTAGCAAAAAGCTACCATCATTTTGCTTGATACCTGCTTCAAGAACGCAGAGCGCGCTAAAAAGTCCAGCGTGTAGCTGAGGGTGCTGCGACGTCTCGCTGAACCCGATAAAGCTGGCCTGGATCAGTCGCTGACCAGCAATCAGAACAATGTCGCTGCACGATGCCTGCTTCATCTGGGCTTGGCTAGAGTCCAGACCATACTGAAGTAGTCGGTCTACACCTAGCACCCAAGACTCAGGGTTGACGTCGTCGCTAAGAGCCTGGAGCAGGTAGCGAATCTTTTCAAGGTTGACCCACGACTGGGCCAGGTCCTCGCTCTGTGCGGCCGATTCGCAAGCAATGTCGATTCTTCTGTCGAGCTGGTTGCGGTGGAAATCAAGCACCTCCTGGTTGATGCGCTTCGAAGCAGGTTCGACAATAGCGACGACAAAATACGGCATAATGTCCTTGTAGCAAATCGCTTTTGCCTGGAACTGGTCGACATATTCCCAGATCTGATCGCCAAGGCCGCTCAGGGTCATTCTGGCTATGTCAGAATGACCAGCCGCACCAAGAGCAGCAGCAAGCTCAACCAGCGCAAGCTTGGCTCCACGCGCGCGACCGCGGATCTGTGCCCACCGGTTGAGCGTAGCGCAGGTAACCTCTACAATTGGCAATGCTTCTGGGACCAACTCCGATGAATCTGGCTTTGCATTTAGATCCTTAATTGCAAGCCCAAGCTTTGCGACGGTTGCTGCAATATAGTGCTTATAGCCAAGCCAGTTCTCGCGTACATCTAGAGTCCCGATGGCTGCCTCGATGGCCTTGTCATATTCGTGCGATTTGACCAGCAGTCCAATGCGCTGAGTGACTAGGTCTGGATCGTTCGTAATCTTCTCTGAGAGCGCTCCGTCTGTAAACAGAACATCAGCCATTGCAGAATGCTTGTCTTGCATCTCGAGAACATCCAGGTAGATACGCAATTCTTCGACCGTCTTCAGCTTGCCGTCAACAAGAGCCTTCTCAGACATGCGCTCAGCAAGAGTCATCTGGAGACGCTGTGATGCGGGATCGAGCTTTGAATACTTGGCCTGAAGCATCAGACTAGCAATCACCCACCACATATGCTTGTCCTGCTTTGTGATTTTGCTGAGCCCAACTGCTGCCTGGTGCTGCTCCTTGTACATGCTGTTACGACTGGCTACCATAAACAGCTTGGTGTTGAGTTTGATATCGTTGGGCTGAAACTCCAGGGCCCCGGTGTATACCGCGATCTCCTCGTCAAGAAGTCCAAGCGTGCGGAATGCTAGCGACAGGCCCTCGACCACATACGGGCTCTTCAGAGATCCTGCAGTGTTCAATACAGACCGGCTGATCCTTTCGGCTTCGTCAATCCGACCGGCTCTTGCCATCGCAAAGCTCATTAGCGCCTGAGCGCTGAGATGGTTAGGCTTTTTGCGCAGTATCTTTTGGCATTCTGCGATAGCCTGGTTCATGTTACCGCAGTCGAGCGCTGCTACAGACAAGTAGAATATTGTTTGGGGTTAGTCGCAGCTCTACTGCGCCTACAAGGGCTTTCGTGTTGTCTCTCTGAATCTGAGCTGGAATGTGCTGTCCTCGAGCAGAGCCTCTGCAAGCCGGTACGCTCGTCGACAGCCGATATATGATACGTACCAAACACAACCCGTAATTGAATTTGCTCCATTTTTAAAAAATTTTAAAGAGTCTATAAAGAAACAAGCAGAAAAGCGTTCGAAATACGTGGTGCAATCTTTTTCTGCTCCAACCCTTTTTTTTGTCTTTTAACCATTCTTTTTGGCTCACAAATTTCAGCGACAAAGGAGGTGCAATGTCAGAACAGCAGCAACAGGTCACAAAGAAGTCGCCAACCGACTTTCTGAATCTAATTCTAGGGCAGCGGGTGTTTGTCAGGCTCAACTCGGGAATCGACTACAAGGGTGTGCTTGCGTGCCTGGACGGGTACATGAACATTGCACTGGAGCAGACTGAGGAGTACGTCGACGGCGAGCTGCGCAACCGCTATGGCGACGCGTTTATCCGTGGCAACAACGTTCTTTACATCAGCACTGCGTAAGCATATCGAGACAAGGCGGGAAAAGATTGCGTGTCTCGGCTTTGATGACAGCCTCTATCGCCCTTGTCAGTCTGAGCCCATTTTTCCTCTTTTTCACTTTCAAAAAAATTCTTGTATTTTTTTTTTCTTTAAAGCCGTATATCACTAGAGACAAATGGATTCGGAGAGCGTGCAGAACTTCTGTGCAGTTACAGGCGCAGAGCCTGACGTGGCCCTTGGATATTTGCAGGTCAGTCAACTAGACAGTTCTATGAGAAGAGACGCGGTCGTAGCACGCAGCTAAATTCAATGTCAGCACACATTTATAGGTATCGGAAAACAACGTGGAGCAGGCAATTTCGCTGTATTTTGAGAATGGTGGTCAGGCGCTCCAGAGCCACGGTGCTACTGCTCCCACTGCTGCATCTGACACAGGCATGAGCGCAGGAGCAGGGCTCGAGCCGGATTTTAACGACGCCGCCAGGGCACCCATTGCCTCTCGACGGGAAGTGCTTGTAGATGGATACGGTGGGCGTGGATTTGGCAATATGGCGACCTACGGTGGATACATGCGAGATACCTCACACAGCGCAGCACGATCGATATTTAACCAGGGAAGCGCAGCTGCCGGGCGCGTCCCGTTTAGAGACTTTGCTCAGGAGGCTGCTGATATTGCCGGTGGAGATTCTGCTTCAGCCAGGCGCAATCGCTTAGCAGAGCTGTTCAAACCGCCCTTTGATATCATGCACCGAGGCGACCTTGCCTCGGCAAGGCTTGCAGCCCGAGAGTCGGGGAAATGGCTGCTTCTGAACATCCAAGAAGTTTCAGACTTCCGATGCCAGGCGCTCAACCGTGATATCTGGCGGCAGCAGATTATCAAGGATGCCGTGTCCAAAGACTTTGTCTTTTTCCAGATCTCGACCGACACGACAGAAGGCACAAGACTGGTTACTATGTATTCGGCAACCGAGTTTCCCTTTGTCGCTGCACTTGATCCGAGAACAGGCGAGATGAAGCGCATATTTTTGCAGCTTACCAATGTCTCCGATATGCTCGAGGATATGGCCAACTTTGTTCTGGATAGCCCGCCGCCGCTAGCTAGCTCTAGTAGCGCTGTGGCTCATAGCAGCGGCGCAATAGCAAGCACACGCGCATATGGTGGCCTGCATAATATGACAGAGGAAGAGCAGCTTGCGGCAGCCATTGCCGCCAGCGAGCTCGATGGCAGCAATACCCGGCAGAGCTCGCGCTCAGGAGGGACTGCCAGGAACGCAATCAATGTTGGATCCGACTCTGAAGATAGCTACGGCGATGGCAGTGACGACGGTAGCTTCAGCGAAATCCGCACTATTAGCAGCGATTCCGAAGGCTACGACTATCACGATGTAGATGACGATGATGATGACTACGACGAGATGGATATCGATGCCGTGTCTGACGCCAATGAGCGGCTAGCAGCTCAGAGGGCTGCTGCTGCTGCTGTTACTGCTGATACTGTGCAAGGAGACGTACATGCACCCGTGAGCGATGTGCCCAAATCGTGGTACAGTCTGCTTCCAAATGAGGCACCTGCAGAGCCAGACCTTGGTCCTGCAGTCACTCGCATACAGCTTCGGTTCCCTGACGGACGGCGTGTTGTCAGAAGATTTGCAAAGTCCGACAGAGTCAGCACAATCTTCCAATATCTCAAAGCAACGCTACCCGAAGCCGCGAACGACATTCCTGAAGTCATGTTCATGGGGAACCGGATCGAAGATAGCCGTGACCAGACCATCGAAGAGGCAAAACTGGTCAATGCGTCTATTGTTATCGATATTTAGATGCTACTCTAATAAACTGGGCCATACGGGACTGCTTACAACATCAAGCCAACCATATGTGAGAAAGGAGCTAGAGCAAACAGCAACCCACCCGATTCCTCCGAGAAGCCCAGCAGCACGCAAAAGTGCTGCTAGACTCCTACCCGAACCAGACCTGCTTGTATTGTGATGCATCCCCCGACACACACTTTCTAATGTGAAAACATTGCACAAAGGATGCACTCTCTGACCATTGGTTCCCTTTCGTCTCTGCTCCTTTTATTTGTTTATTTTTTGTTCTGAGTTAAATTGCTAAAGTACTTGCTTGCATTCATTCGACCCTCGCGTAGGAAATATCTATTACTTTGTCTGTGCCTTGCTTTCAGTTCAGTACTCGTTTGCGTTTAAATTGCATCTGCCCTATTCTACATCTTGTCTGCAGAAATGGTAAGTCTCTGGCTATCCTGCTGCCTTTCCTCAAAGCTTTGCAGCGAGGAGGGGCTTGCTGAAGAACCCAACGGTGCCTCTTTATGTGGTCAATATCAACACTATTACTGAAACCGTCGGGCAGTGCTATCTGCAACTCCCGCTTCTGGCTGTAGACGTCTGTTCAGAACCCGAACGAGCTATTCACAAAGCAGGACAAGATTGGCCGTGGCTCCTTTGGAGAGGTCTATAGAGGGTAGGTAGTATGTCTATTTATGTTGTACTATACTGACAGCATGATGGCTCAAGTCGCTCCACACGCTAACGTGCTAATACATTGTTTACCGTAGGTTTGAGAACCGCTCGAAGCGCCAGGTGGCAATCAAAATCATCGACCTGGAAAGCGCCGAGGATGAGATTGAGGACATTCAGCAGGAAATCTTTATTCTGTCTCAGCTGGACAACTCGTCGGTGACAAAGTACTTTGGGTCGTATCTAGATGGATCCAAGCTCTGGATTGTCATGGAGTACTGCGGCGGCGGATCATGCGCAGACCTGATGAAGCCTGGGAGAATCAGCGAGTCTTACATTGCAATCATTCTGCGCGAGATGCTACAGGGTCTCAACTACCTTCACCACGAAAACAAGATTCACCGCGATATCAAGGCAGCAAACATTCTACTGACTGCCCAGGGACATGTCAAGCTGGCCGACTTTGGTGTCTCGGGGCAGATTACCGCAACGCTGACACGCAAGAACACATTCGTCGGCACCCCTTTCTGGATGGCACCCGAAGTGATTAAGCAGTCTGGCTACGACTACAAAGCAGATATATGGTCTCTTGGTATTACGGCGATTGAGCTGGCAAAGGGACAGCCACCCCATGCTGAGCTGCACCCGATGAAGGTGCTGTTTGTCATTCCCAAGAACGACCCACCAGAGCTTGGAGGTGACTTCAGCAAGCCCTTCCAAGAGTTTGTCAGCCTGTGTCTGAAGAAGGACTCCAAGCAGCGGCCAACCGCAGAGCAGCTTCTGAAGCACAAATTCATCAGATCGGCTAAACGGACGGAGCACCTGACGGACCTGATCAAGAGATGGCAGAATTGGAAGAAGACAGTTCCAGAGTCCCGCCCCAAGGCCGAGCAAGAGCGCCCCGACGACAGCAACGAGCAGGTAACCTGGGACTTTGACTCTGTTAAGCAGTCGCTTCCTGCAACTCCCCAGAAACCACAGCCGCAGCAGTCTCAGCAGATGCGCCACCCGATGCATGCGCCGTCGACCTCATCGCTGGCTGCGAGCGTCGCGTCATCGTCGTCGGTCACCTCGAGCAACTTGTCTGCACTGCCTGCACCACCGCCAATTGGCGCTGCACATGGAAATCGCTCGCGCAGCGGCAGCACTGCATCCAATGCTAGCGGAATAGGCGGTGTTTCTGGAAACCGGGTGCCTAGCGGCTACGGATCCAACATCCCGCCGCCGAGTCCTAGCATGCAGCCACGCCACCTGAACAATCCGAGCCCTGTAAACATGGGGCAGCGCTCCAACATTGGTTCTGGCTTTGGCTCTAGCACCCCGCCCCCTGTGTACCCAAACAGCCGTCCGTCGTCGTCGCACCAGTCAAAGACCCCTATTCACCACCCACAGCCTCAGCGAGCCTCTCCGCAGGTTAACGGAAGCAGGCAGAGCACTCCCGAGGATCTGTACCACAACGTGCTTATGCCTACCCTGGTGCGCCTCGAGAAGCTTACAAGCAACACGCAGGCCAAGGCAGCGTACTGCACGCTGGCCGAGACTATCCGTCGGCTGGAACATGAGATCCCCGGTATTGCCGATGTGTTTTCAAAGGAGCTGACGCTTTCGGTCAACAAGTTTTACCAGACATGGCGCGAATAACATTCTAGCAATTATCGCGCGTGTGTTTGTTTGTTTGTTTGAAAGGATCAGTAGTCGCGTCAAAAAGATACTGTCGCATTCGCTGTTGGTAACTTTTATTATTATTAAAACGCCATCTTTTCATGAAGGGCAAGGAAATGCCACTAATACTACAATTGAGACTGTGTCGACTGGACATGTTGGTGTTTGACATCGGCGATGATCGCGACAACTTCTGTGTCCACGTTAGCGTCCTTGTCAAACGATTCCTGGTTGCGCGTAATGCGACCAAGAGACCAGTTGTTTGTCTCTGTGATCTTGCGAACAACAAAGTATGCAAGCCCAAACGACACTATTGTCGTTGCCATAGCCACGTAGTATGCGGGAGCCGCGCGCTCAAAGTCGAGAGATCTAGCGATCTGATATCCAACAAGTCCACCAAGGGCCATGAAACTGTGGTATGTGCCGACAAATCGGGCGCTAGATTTTAGATCGTTAGTCAGAGTACCCATCAGCCAGTATCCATACAGCTCAATCAGCCCTGAAATCAGTCCGGCAAAGAATAGGACTGACAGCAGCAGCTTGTACTGCTGAGTAATAAGGACTTTGAATATGAATTTGTTGTACTCATCTCGAGACCAGTTTGGATCCAGACCTGTCATGTCATAGTGGATCACGCGTGCGACTGTAGTCAGGCTGACCGAGATGAGATAAAACAGCACTATAACCAGCAGCCCTATCAAACCGCGAACACGCCTGCTGGCCCATTGCACGTCCAATAGCTGGCCCATTATCATAACCAGGACTTTGCCAATGTCGTACATTGCGACAATCAACTGATCTGGAAGCTGAAGGTTTGCTATGGCGAAAAGCATCGGGTATGAAAACATGTAGGGGATAAGGAGCAGCATGTACTTTTTGGTAAAGATCCGACCCGTTTCGACAATCTCAGTCTTGAGTGTTGTTTTGGGAGATATTAGATAGAGCCCGTTGTTGCGAACGACCTGATCTGATGGAGCAATGCACAGCGCTAATAGTGGAGATATGCATGCGAGCACGAGGTAGACTATTGCGTAGTGGACCCGTTCAGACTCGCTGGAATGACCAAAGCTGCGAAGTGCAATTATGTCGCCGAGTGCGTTGGATAGGTACTCGATAATCAGGAACACTGCGAGTGCACGCGCTTTCCATTTTTCTCCAGGATATGCTAGCACAATAACAAGAGTGGCAACTCGGCAGGGATAGTATCCAATGATCCCTAGCATCATGGCTGCTGTCTGGAATCCCGAGCCTCCATTTAGGAACATCGATACAACCGAGCTGGCATATATCATGTTTGTAAGCGTGTGGAAAACGAATATGTAGCGAAACCCAACGAGATTAACAAGGAATATTCCAATGAACCCTGATGCGCAGCCAACTATGCCGGCCGGCAAATAGCTATTAAATGATAGATTGACGTTCACTGGGATATACTGCATCAGGTAGTTGTCAAGAAGCCTTCGGACACCTGTTGTCAGCAATAGAACTACTGCCAGGATAGCAAGCTGCGTGACAGGGCTGTTGTATCGCATTTCGAGGTTATTAGAGATGATGCTCCGCGGGTGTTATGATATGCATAAAAAGTTTAAAAAATAATGGCAAAGTTGTAAAAATAGAATACACTAAAACGAGTGAGCACCGAAGAGAAAGAAAAGGGAATAAAAGGTGGAAATTACAGAGCCCCGTTCTAAACGGGGATGCGATAGTGACAATGTTGTTCCCCCAAGTAAGGCCAAATTTATCTTTGGAATCACCAGTGACATTGGTGGCATTAGTTGCTACTACCGCTTTGTATGATGCGCGCTAGATTTTTCATTGTCATTATCCGACTCTAGAGCATTCGACGTCTTTGGGGGAGTGGTGGTGGCGGCGGCGCATTTAACATGCGACTTGTAGCATTCAGAAAGAAACAAATTCTAGAAATAAAACATGTACTCGCAATGTGATCAGAAAAGGGGCATATAGAATTTGCGATACGCAATATAAAGTATAATTCATTATGCTATGCATCCACATCCTGAAGATTGACGGTTGCGACGACATCTGCAGCAGTGAACGGGTTGATGGCGATGTTTACTGGAGCAGGCTCAATGCGTCTTTTGAGATCACGGTCCCAGAATGCCAGCTCTTCTGCAGTAAGTGTAAAGCTAACTTCCTTCGACTCGCCGACAGCAAGACTCACTTTCCGGAATCCGCGCAATCTGAACAGCTCCGGTGCATACCCAAGTCGATACTGCTGGTGTGTAAACATCATAACAGGCTCCTTCTGAGGGTAGGGACCGTTGTTAGTAACAGTCACCGTTGCAGTAATTGATGCACCAACGAACAGCGCATCTGCTGACAGAGTGACGTTTGAGTAGGTAATATCGGAGTATCCCAAGCCATATCCAAAGGCCCACTGTGGATTGTATGCAGAGTACGACGCCTGCCAGATTGTGTCGCTTGCTTGTGCCTCAGACGCGGGATACGTAATTGGCAGACGGCCAGACGGATTGACCTTGCCGTAGAGCACCTCAGCGATCGGCAGACCGCCATATGCACCAGGCAAATACGCGTTGACCACTGCATCAGCAATCTTGGGGACGTCGCCAAGACCACGGGGGCGACCTTCCACTAGCACAACGACGATAGGCTTGTTTGTCCGCTTAGCAACAGTATATACCAGATCGAGCTGCCCCCAGGGCAATGCCAAGCTGTCGATGTTGCCCTCGTTTTCAGCATATGTATGCTCGCCCAGACCGATTACTATTTTGTCGGCAGACTTGGCAGCGGCAACTATATCGTCAACACTAGTTAGCTGTGCCCCCTCAATGTCAACACCAGGGAGATATGCGGGGGCAGCACCGGTGATACTTTCGATGCCCTGGAGAATCGTGTCTCCAAAGCCTTGGTAGACGGAGTCGCCCTCATTGTCCGACGGACCCTGCCAGTGCACATTCCACCCGCCTCCCATATAGCGAGTCGAGTTGAGCGTAGGGCCAAGGAAAATAACTTTTTCGTAGAGACCAAGCGGCAGTGTGTTGTTGCTATTCTTGAGAAGTGTCACCGATTCGCGTACGGCATTACGCGCTGTCTCAATGTCTTGGTCAGAACCAACTGTAGCGGCTAGCTTGGGATCAGCAAACGGCTGCTTAAGCAGCCCCAGATCCTTTTTAAGCTGCAGAATCCTAGCCACGGACTGGTCCAGACGACGCTCGGATATTACACCGCGCTTGATAAGATCAATGGTATTCTCGCCAAACGACTGGTCGTCGGCAACCATGCTCATGTCGACGGAGGTCCGCTGCAGGGCAACCTGTGTTGCCTGCCTAATATCCTTGGCGGTAAAGTAGGTTTGAGCCTGCGAGTTTATCTCGCCCCAGTCCGAAACAAGCATACCCTTGAAGCCGAGCTGTTCGCGCAGGAGCTTTTGGAGATAGTAGTGCGACAACATCACTGCTTCGCCGTTGATGACACCGTAACTCTCCATCGCTGTAGCAACCCCGGCATCAATCGCGGCCTTGAACGGTGGCACATAGTACTCCAGCAGCTCGTGTGCCGCAATGTGCCGGTTCGAGCGGTCTTTGCCGTCAAAGGGATATCCATAACCAATGAAGTGCTTCATGCACGCGGCAACTCGAGTTCTGTCATTCTTGTAGTCGCCCTGATATCCAGCGACCGACATCTTGGCCATCTCGCTCGACAGGAACGGGTCCTCGCCAAAGTTCTCATAAACGCGCGACCACAGCTTGTTTACTGAAAGATCCATGATTGGCGCAAACGCCCAATGCGTGCCAGCCGCACGGCTGTCTTTTGCAGCAACACGCCCTGCATCGTAGGCATACTCCGGATTAAATGTGGCTGCCGTGGCAATACCCGCTGGGAAAATCACGGCGCCACCGACATACTGCGCTCCGCGCACGGAATCTAGTCCCCAGATGAGCGGCACTTTCGACCCCCTTTCCAGTGCAATTTTCTGGACAGAATCGGTAAACTCGGAGAATCTCGCTGCCGAGTACCAGTTGTAGCGGCCGTTGTGGTTTCCTGGCGTCTCAAGGATAGAGCCGACCTTCCACTTATCGATCCAGTACTCTGCAGCCGTCACGTTGAGATAGCCGTCGCAATCAATAAGCTGGCCAACCTCGATCTGGGTCATTTGACCAACCTTCTCTTCAATGCTCATTCTGCGAACCATCCGCAGGACATCATGGTCAATACTGTCTGGCCCAACTACGGGAGTAGTGTAGTTGCTATAGTCGTACGGGGCGGCAAAGTCGCCGCGTATCAGGTCATATTCCTGAACGCCATTCCAGGCACACTTATCTGCCAGCGCAGCCACGTCTCTAATATGAGATGCGGCCATTAGAGAGTATGCAAAGTATAGAATTGAAGCAAAACGCATCTTTAAATACTAGAAGGTAAAAAGATGTAGCGAGAGAATAGAGATGATCTTGTCTTGTGCTCTAGCGTGTTTGCTACTTTATAGTGTCTAAAGTAGCCCTAGTCGCCAAGTATGTGGCGTGGGTTTTCCATTTCAGATGTCTGGCAAGAAAGGCAAGGCTCCGAAAAGGGACAAACATACTAGGCGGATTCAATATAAACAGTGGAACCAATTGTTTTTTGTTACTGCCGCATTCAATGTTATTTTCTTTCAGAGCTTGTTTTGTTTTGATGCTCAAGACAGTACGCTATGCAATATTTGGCTGAGCAACGTTTTTTTACAGTTAGTCATTCCATGATTAAGCAAGAAGCGTGTATGCTCCATCTGCTTGATCTCTACCACACAAGTAATATTTAGATGTCATGTTTACTCGTCTTCACCTGGTCTGAGTTCAACTGCCAGATTCATGCGAGCGAGTGCTGTCAGTATATGGTAATTCGTGTTTGTCGTAATTAGGCTGACCAGAGCCTAGACCGGCAACCATTGTTAAACAGCATATGTGGCACCAATGCGCATATACCAAGCATGTATTTTCCAGCGTTTATGTATACTTTTATAATCTCTATAAAAAGATGAAATGCCTCTTGCCTCGACAGGGCACCTTTCCAACTCTTTTCAAGCAGACATCTCGTAGTTTATATATACCCATCCTCATCTATCGTTTTTACTTGCGAAAATGGCCATCATCACGGTTGGAGACAAGAACCAGTTTAACGACATTGTCAAGAAAAACCCCAAGGTTGCTGTCGACTTTAACGCAAGCTGGTGCGGATCGTGCAAGACAATGAAGCCGGTGTTCGAGAAGCTCTCAAACGACCATTCGGATATCAAGTTCTTGTCTGTCGACATTGACGAGGCAAGCGACCTCGCGCAGGAGTATGGCATTACTTCGATGCCGACCTTCAAGTTCATCGATAAGGGCAAGGTGGTCGACGAGGTGGTCGGTGCGAAGAGACATGATCTCGAAAACACGATGAGCAGCTTTACATCCTAGACGGCGTGTTTATATTCTTTTATATTTCAACACGGTAATGTGTAAATCGGATTAAACCATACAGTCATCTGTGTCATAGTAATCATAGTAAACGTATTGATCCGTATCATCCATCTCTGTCGCATGCCAGAAGAAACTATGATAGCTTCGCTGTGCACAGACAAGGACGAGGTTTGGTGACAACAGACTTGGTCCTACAAAAAGTCCACTTTTCCGCCATGTGCTTGAGAGCGGAAGAAAGATGTATGCAGCCGCGACGCCGACGCGCATGCTCGCTTGTCCTTGCAACCCTGATCTGAACTCTGTAGACGTATTTAAACGTAGGGGAACAACCACATTCGCCAAAAAAACTATTACGTTTGCTGTTCAAATACGTTTTAACCTGTCCAAATAAATTTTATCCAATAATGCCGGTGATAGCTGTTACCACGATTGACGAGTTCAAAGCGCTCATTGAGAAGAGTCCCAAGGCAGTTGCTGACTTTCATGCCAGCTGGTGCTCCGCCTGCAAGACCATGAAGCCCGTATTCGAAGATCTCGCTGATAAGATCCCAGACGTAACCTTTATTTCGGTTGACATCGATGACGGCGTGGATCTTGCTTACGAATACGGCGTAACAGCCATGCCGACCTTTAAGCTGTTTGACAATGGGAAGATAGTTGAGGAGATTATCGGAGCAAAGAAGCCGGCCCTTTTGGCCGCAATGACAAAGCTTGCGCAGCCACCAGCACCGGCCAGCACCGACATCAGCGTCTCCGCAGCAACGGCTGCGTAGTATCCATTCTGATTTGAAATAAATATATGGACATTTTATATTGTAAAATGGTACAACACAAGTCTCCCAAACTCGCTCAATTGTGTTTTATTATTAATGTGTCTTTAAAAATGGCCGGATTTGTAAGAGCCGATGACGCAAAAATGAAGCAAGAACATGGACCAATCACACGCCGCAGCTAGCCCAGCGGCAAAAAAATCGCCATCGAGTATAAAATCTGGGCTGTTTGGATCAGCTTTCAGAATGTTGCATTTTCTCTCCACACAGTTTCTTTATCTCTTCTGTACAGACACCTAGCTTTTTTCTAGCACATACTTACAAACCAACCGCACATCCATCCACATATCCAAAATGTCCACCCTCGTTACCAGCGTCGAACAATTCAACCAGCTCCTCGAGAAGTACCCCAAGATGGCCATCGACTTCAAGGCCGTCTGGTGCGGACCTTGCAAGCTTATCTCGCCCGCGTTCGAGGGTCACGCCAAGGCCCAGAAGGAGGCTCTGAAGGCCGACAGCACCAAGACTGACGATATCGTCTTTGTGACTGTTGACGTCGACGACCTGCCCGAGATTGCCGAGCAGTACAAGATCACCGCTATGCCTACATTCAAGTTCCTGGTTAACGGCAAGGAGGTCGACGAGCTCATCGGTGCCAACAAGGGCACCCTTGAGATCAAGGTCAAGGGTCTCCTCGGCGTCAAGACCCAGGCCCCTGCTGCTGCCCCTGCCGCCGAGGAGAACAAGGCTGCCGAGGCTGCCTAAAGCAACAGCACACCACATAGTGCCAGCTGTTATAGCGCTCTTGTTTTTTTTTGGCTATATGCCTTACTTTCTAATAAATCTGTGAACCAACCGTTTCTGCATGGTACCGTCTCTGTTGAGCTGTGTCTTGGACACCTTCCGGACCATCTCGCATCTGCCTTGAATCACGCTCCACTGCTCCATCTAAGCCTTTCTTATGGATGAGGGGATTCTCAAAGTCACAAGTCTCCCCACGCTCTGTCAGCTTTTTTTCCCTTCCCCTCTCCCCTTCAGTGCTGCATATTGAATTTTAATTACGTTGCGTTTACATTCACCACACACCACCCAACTCATCTTTAACCTCAACCTACTGAATTCCCAATAAGACTTAATGGAAAAGGCTGCCCAACCTATTCCCTTCAGCGACGAGCCTAAGCCAAAGGGGATTCTGAAGCGGCCCTCAGACTCTCCCGAAAAGACCTCTCAGTAAGTGCCATCGACCACTATTATGCTTTGCCACGTATACAGTGTTTCGAGTATGCAGCGTACTAAGCACCACCCACTCTCAGGACCTTGTCCACTTTGCCTTCTCTTTTCTTCCATTAGCCTGCGCTGGGACGAAGACAACATCAGGATTACAGAGGCACAAAAGGATGCCAAGATGAAGGTCGACGAGCCAAAGACGCCATACATCAGATACAACCCAGATCTAGACGCCGACTTGCAAGAGATGGAAGACCTAAAGCTGGCGTCAGGAGTGTCGTCGCGGTCTTCATCAGTAATGTCATCTCCTAAGCGTGCACAGGTGATTGCACCGTCTGACTGGGCTTCGGACAGCGAGGACGAAGCTACACGCGCAGACATGACCGAGGCCGAAAAGGCCAAGCATGAGCGGTTCGAGAAGATGCGCAAGCAGCACTACCACCTCGAGGGAAAGTATGTGCACAGAGACGTTGACCATATTGTGGACTCTGATGGCTCGATAAGCAGTGCAAACGACGATGGCGACGACGGCAACAGCAGCGACGAGCAGCTAAATGGCAACGGCGCCAACGGCAGGATGGTCAGTCCACGCGATGTGCATGTGTCCCGGGGATTCAAGGCTACGTTCGGAAACGATGATTCTAGCTCGACCGACTTTTCCACAAACGTCGACGATGTTAATGCTTCAAACATGGAACTTTGAAGCTTTCCCTTTATTCTATACAATTGAAACCGCTTTAGCTTTCTTGGCTGTCTTTTTGAGGTGATCACTCAAAAGAAGGTGAATTTTTTTAGCGAACAAAATAAGCTTTTGAGGGCGTGTGCTATAAAGTCTTAAAAGCAGCCTTCCAATGCGCTTATTAAATGAAAAGGTGGTTTGCGTGTGTGGGGAGGTGCACCCGTCACTCTCTTCTCTCTCTCTCTCTTTCTCGTTTCTCACTGCGTCAATACTCTATCCTTGCTTGCATTTACACATACATTCTCAACACATTCACATACCCAATTAGCTCACAGCGCCGTCTATACATATAAAATGGCTAGAAAAAGAGGCAACAAGCAGAAGCAGGCAAAGAATGCCAAAAATAGCGCAAAGGCCGAGGCGAAGGCCCAGGCGAGAGCTTTGCAGGAGCTTGAAGATGAGCGGTACCTTTGCGAACTCGAGGAACACACCCAGAACGAAGCACTAGTGACGTCAACAGCCGATGCTGTGGCAGTAGCAGCGGATGCCACTGGTGATGAGGCATCGAGCGCGGCACACGGCTGCGGGATGGCAGAGATCCTGTCTGTAGCTGACAAGCTTCTTGAAAGCATCGTGCAATCGCTAACCGACGATGTGGGTATAGAAGGTAAGACTATGATTAGCAGGCTGCATAGAGGCGTAGATCGGCTGCTGCATTTGGTACTATGAAGACGATTATACTAAAACCAAGCCACATTGACACGATGCTGATCTTGCTGTAGGGCTAGAGATAGACTATAAAAAGCTTGCGCTTGCGAAAAACGCATATGTGGTAAATGGTGTCGTCGGTAGTAATACCGCTGCTTCTACTATGTCGTCTGTAACCGATAAGACGGCAGGCAACGAAATACAGGATCAGGAGACCCTTCGAGCGATGCAGACAGAGAATGAGCGCCTTCAAGCGATGCAGGCAGAAAACGAGCGCTTGCGTGCTCAGCTGGCGCAAAGGGAAGCCGAGGTCGATGGCCTTAATCGTCTGGTCGAGGCTCAAAAGACTGAGCTGTTTGTCGCTCGAAGCCAGGTAGCTCAGCTGGACGCATTTGTAGTCCATGAAATAAGGCGAATTTTCAACTATATTTCGTTCCCAGCAGGCGTGAGTATGCTAATTCAGGGCCTGCAGCACCAGTATGCACTGCGCGAAGAGCACTTTGCGGCTGTCGAGCAGATGCTAGTGCTAGAGTCCCAGCTCTGGCAGGAAAAATGTCGGCTGGCTGAGGCGCGCGAGCTAAAGGCGCAAGTAAGGGAGGCAGAGGAGAGGGAGAAGCAGATCAAAAAGCTGCTGCTCGAATCTGAACAGAAAGATGCCAAAACACGGAAAATGGAAGCTGAGGTTAAACATAAGCTGGATGAATGCACGTTGATGTTTCGCACACTGGCGCAATGTAACACCGATATACGCGAGACTATGAACCAATTGACCAAGGACCTCTTCGTCGACGTCAGAGCCTTGTCAGGTATCAAGCCTTCAATCAAGCAGGTCGGGCCAAATAAACCATTACAGCCGATGCAGATGTTTCTCGAACAAGGCCGATTAGGCGGCGAGCTTTTGATGGTTCCAACGTCAGAGCATTGCGGTAAGCACCCGCTTGGAAGTTGCAAGGTTGATCATGACGACGCAATGCAGGATCTGGAACCGTTAATGCCACAGCTCGTAGCAGCGTTTCCGTCTTGTGACATGACCGGGCAACATCATGTAATGGTGGGAGAGTCGCCTCGAGTCATTCGAATGCCGCGACGTCGCAACTCGCGTGCCAAAGATAGAGCACCTGCACCAAACAATGTTTCAGGCTCTCCAAACAAGCCGACAAGTCAAAGGCTGCCTTCCAAATCTGAAACCAAGCCGGTAGCGCTCTCTGTGCCCTCTGGCGACTTTACATTTCTATCGCCGTAATAGTTGTATGAATTAATAATGATGTCTCGACAATGTGTCCACATGACATGACGTTGTTGTTGTTGTTGTTGCTGGATGAGCATGGAGGTACACACCACAGTAGAGCAAATGTATATATATAGAAAAATCTTTGCGGTAATCCGTCCTGATGTTGTTTTTGCTTTTTGGCTTGGCAGATGCAATTCATTGCACTGCTCCGCGTCGGCTCTTGGCACACTGTTTTCTTCTCTTTAGGGCAGTCGAGGATGAATGTCGAAAATCGAGGCTGAAATCATAATTGTGTAAAGTCTATCAACATTTCGTTTCTGATTTCCTGCACTCGGACGTAATGCTTGAGTGCTAATGTATACATGAGATGTGGAAAATGGAAAGTTCTTTTGCAAGTGCGACAATCCACAGGCTTCAAAATGACACACTGCCTTCAAAGGAACGGCGGCAGCAGGTCAAGCAAAGAAAACCCCGAGCAAGATTCCGGACCACTTGTGTCCAACCATTTTTCAGCAAATGATCAACGTCAACATTAAAAAGGAAGGTGTTTAAAGAAAATTTACATTTTACAAGCTAAGAATGGAAAGGTTGACAAATATGACGACGACTCAGTTCTAGGCAAACCACTCCGATTTGGACTGGGGCAGGACAAAATCCAGACCAGTGCCAGCCGGGTTCAGTGGCGAGACCGGGAGGTTGGCCATCAGGGGCTGCACCAGCATCGATGCCATATGGTTGTTGGCAATGGCGTCCAGCGGCTCGGATGCAGCGACCTGAGGCCACATAGAAAACTGCTGCTGCTGCTGTAGTGTCGAGGCATAGCCCGAATACGGCGACTCTGTTAGAGGCGGCGTAGCAGAAAGTCCGGCCGGACTAAATGACGATGCCGACAACGGAGGCGAGTATAGGTGCGAGGAAGCGTGCCCCATCAGCGCCGCGGCCTTGGCCATTGGCTGCTGCTGCTGCTGGCTGTTGATTGCCGATGCCAGAACCATCTCGTTATAGTCAGGGTATAATGTGGCGCCGGCTGCAGCGGCCGTGACCGCAGCAAAGCTCTGCTGATAAAGCTGCTGCTGTTGTTGCTGAGCAAATGTAGCGGCTGATGGTGTAAGTAGCATGTTTGGCGATACCGGAGTAAAAGCAAAGTCCTGGCCGTTGAACAGCAGCTGAGGAGTAGCAGCAGCGGCAGCGGCGATGGATGCAGCAGGCAGCGAAAGAGAAAGCGACGTCTGCTGAGGCGTAAGACCACCTGCGATGTCATCTGTAAATGCTGGCGACTGATTGGGAATGACGCCGACCGAAGCCAAGCCACTCATATAGGCCAATCCGTCGACCGAGGGCGAGGCTGCGTTGGACGAAGCAGATGCAGCAGCGGCGGCGGCAGCAAATGCAGCAGCCGAAAACACATCCACCGGCGAATACGCCTCCTGCCCTCGCATGCCAAAGTCTGTACTTGTTGGGAATCTGGGCGAGTGCTGCTGCGACGACGACATAACGAGGCGGTCGTCGACCATCAGCTCGTCGGGCGACAGCGAAAATATGTTTTCTGGACGGCCGTTCTTTAGCGCTGCAATGGCAGACATTGCCCGTGGCCGGCTTGCAGTCAGCGAGTCCCGTGCACGCGACTTTGGCGTCAATGTTGCTGCTGCTGCTGCTGCTGCCGCCGTTGTGGCGGATGTGCGCTTGCGATGGTAGTGTGCGGTGGTGGCGGAGGCGGTAGAGGATGCGCTCGACGAAGCGTGGTGCTTTTCGACAGAGTTGCGCATGGGCTTAAAGTACCTGGCTGTCGGGCGGTAGACGCAGCTCTCGCCCTGGGCCTTGCAGCGAGTGCATGAGGGCTTGTGGCCACTGCACTTGCGCTTTTTGCGACGGCACTGCTCGCAGGACCTCAGCAGGGGCACGTCTGTGGGAAACGGACCCTCCTCGGAAATAAATGACCCTGCATGCTCGCTGTCGGCTCCGGCGGTCGATGTGGATGAGATGAATGATGCGTCTGTATCTGACGAGCTCATTGTAGATATGTGTGTGTGTGCTGTGGAGACGAAGAATGAAAAGTGTGTGTGTCAAAAGAAGCCAGGCAGAAATGTGGACACCCGTGCGGTTATATAAATGTGTGTGTCTCAGTGGTAGTGGTGAGAGGCTTAAAAGAGGAACTTGGAATATTCGCCCTTTTGAATAACGTATGAGAAGGGGAGAGAGAGAGGGTGTTCTAGAAGAACTATAAAAAGAAGCGAAAAAGAAGGCCAAAAGGAAAACTGGGTAGGTGTTGTTTAAGGGAAGAAGGCGGCTGCGTTTGTTTAAATAAGTGTGATCCTTTCTTCTTAAGATGATGGATGCCAAGACAAAAAATATATATACTCGGCTCCGAGGGGTGCAGCAAGAAATTGGATGAATAACAAAAACGGACAAAGGAAAAAGGAGGGGTTGTCTCTAGCCTGATGCGTGATAACAAGGTAGTGTGAGTGAAAGCCCTTTTTTGTTTGTTGTGCGTGTCGAATGAGCAAGAATAAGGCAGAACGGTATGCGTGTGCTGCTTGCT
>JANBOJ010000259.1:0-22637 GCA_027574685.1 Coemansia erecta
GGTCAGGACATAGGCAGTTCGGTGTAGCTTTGGGAGCAGATGGTCTCTCCATGAGCGGCAAACCTGTGCCATAGGAAGTGCGGGACTCCAGCGCCAATAGTAAGAGGAAGATGCGGAATAGGAAAAGTCGAGAATGGCGACAACGACCTCAAACGGGATCGAGTTTAGATCCATGTCTGTATAAATAGAAGGTAAATAGTTGTATTAGTTTGTACAAAAACAGAGAGAGAAGAGAAGAGAAGAGAGAAGTGAAATCAAAGACCTACAACGGCATGTCTTACGGATTCATTTGTCTGTAATAACAATATCGTTAGCCTAACCAAGGGCTGATGACATTGTTGCAGACGACGAGATCTCGCGGATGTAGTTGTTGAGCACGGCTCTGAAATAGTCGTTCTCGATAGGCGCCGACTTGCTAGGATCCACATGGAACAGCGGGTTCTTGACGACATACTCGACGTAAATATTGCGGTAAATCATCTCCAGCGCCGGCTGCATATTCGTCGTAGCGACATCAGTATTCACGACGAACTTGACGCCCGTGGGGGACTCGTAGTAGTGCAGGCGGTAGGTGTTTGTGGCGAAGGACATGAAGCCGCCGGGGTTGCCGCCGCGGGGCCCGTCTTGGGCGTTCAGCTTGTTGATAATGTTGCGGGTGGAGAAGACGGCGCCGTAGACAAGCTTGGCCTCCTCGTCCATCGGGCTGTGCTGCGAGCCTGTGGAGGGCCGGTGAGCCGTAGACGTCGGGTTGGTGGGCCAGACCAGGGCCCGCGCGCCGTCGGCCGACTGACGCGCGTCGGAGAGTCGATGCGTCGAGGCCAGCGGCGAGTTGTGCCGGTTCCACTCGGTGTAGAACACGCACTCGCAGTGCTTGTCGAAAATGTAAATGTTGTAGACAAGGACCATCCTGGGATTTAAATTAGTGTGACGCGACAAATAAGAGACGAAAAAAAGAGGTTTTAAATTTGAATTCGACAGACTTTGTTCTTTTTTTTTTCTTCTTCTTATTCGCGATTACCAATTTTATAAAATTGTACTTGTTTTTTTTTTCACCACGATTTATCAATTGCACTCTTAAAACCTGGTCTCATTTCAACAGCAACAGCAGCGATAAACGCGCCACATTGACACAGCGTACAGAGGGAGCATGAGCCTGAATCGCCCGACGACCTCGGCTCCAACCACCTCGGCCGACGCAGCGGACAGGGGCGCGTCACTCGAAGAGGGCGAGCTCTCCAGCGCGCCACAGCAGGTGCTGCAGAGTCGCATCTCAGACATCGAGCGCGAGATCGCGGCGTACCAGCAGCAACTGGTGCAGATATCCGCGACAGGTGCGGACGCGCAGAAGGACGGGCTGGACGACCGCGCGGTGCCCGGGTCGCCACCGCCGGCGCCGTCGCTGCAGCTGCCGCTACCGGGCGCACAACCTGCCACGCAGGACGGCCAGGAAGCCGACGAGGCCTCTGCCATGGAAACCGGCGTGGCTGGGGCGCTAGCCGGCCAGGTGCTGCTACTGCAGAATGCCGCCGGGCCGGCGCCCGAAGCGTGCGTGCCAGGCGCCGACGCGCCCGCCGACCCGCGCAGCCCGTCGCCCTCGTCGGAAAGCGACCCAGGCGACCCGTCCGACCCGTCCGACCCGTCCGACTCGGCCAAAGACCGTGCGCAAAAGCTGGTGGCCACGATCTACGCCGAGAACCAGCGGCGCGCCGGCGCCGTGCAGGCGCACGTGGCGCAGCCGTTCCTCTCAGCCTACCCGTGTTTCATCCCGGGGGCCTACGCAGAGCCCGCGGACTGGCCGTTCTGGGCGCCGAACGAGCGCACGCACGAAAAGCTACGGCCGCACCTGGCGCGCATACTTGTGCGCGAGCAGCAGCATGACCGCGCGCACGCACGCAGGCTGCAGGAGGAGTACCGCGAGCTGTACGGCCGCTGGCGCCGCCGCGTCGACCGCCTCGACAGGCAGCGCGAGGCGCGGCAGCGCGCGG
Source organism: Coemansia erecta (assembly GCA_027574685.1). Classification (NCBI taxonomy): domain Eukaryota; kingdom Fungi; phylum Kickxellomycota; class Kickxellomycetes; order Kickxellales; family Kickxellaceae; genus Coemansia; species Coemansia erecta. The sequence continues at coordinate 1,986 of JANBOJ010000259.1, forward strand.
AGCGGCCCGGCGGAGCTGGCGGCGGTGGCACTGGCGGCGGTGGCGGGCCGGCGGGCGGGCCGGCGGGCGGGCAGACGGGCGGCGGGCGGCGGAGGGGCGCGGCGCAGGCGGCGGCGGCGCAGGCGGCGGACGAGTTCGGGTTCAGCCTGGGCCCCCTGTTCTCTGCGGCGGCGGCGGGCGGCGTGGCCGGGGCGCTGGCCGACGGCGACGTGTTCACCTCGGACGCCGTGCACTCGGACGCCGAGCTGGCCAAGATCATCGAGCGGCTGCAGCACGACGACGCGCGCAACCCCGACCTGCGCAGCCAGCGCACGGCCGCCGTGATCCCGCCCATGGAGCTGGGCGCCAAGCAGCGCGCCATGCTGCAGGTCGACAACGGCAGCCACCTTATCGCCGACCCGCTGACGTACTACCACGCGCGCGTGCCCGCCGAGGCCCAGCGCTCGGTGTACGCCAACAACGGCGACGCAGACCACTTCTGGACGCAGGCCGAGGTGGGTGCGTTCGTGGCGGCTTACCTGGCGCACCCGAAGCAGTTCGGCAAGGTCGCTGCGGCGCTGCCGTACAAGAGCATGAACGCCTGCGTGCTCTTCTACTACCGCAACAAGAAGCCGCTCAGGCTCAAGGAGCTCGAGGCCCGCAGCAGCAAGCGCGCCCGCCGGGCGGCCACCGGCAGCGGCGGCGGCGGCGGCGGGGTGGGCGGCAGCAGGCGGCGCAAGGAGCGCACGAAGGAGCGCAGGGAGCGCAGGGCCAGGGAGGCGCGCGAGAGGCTGGCCGAGCAGGCGGCCAAGCACGTGTCGCCGGCGGAGACGCCCGGCGTGGCTGAGACGCCGGTGCTGGAGGGCGACGAGGCCCTGGACGCCCTGGGCCGCCGGTCGAAGAGCAGCGCGCTGCTGCGCAGCATCATTGCGGCCAACCGAAGGCGCAAGCTGGGCGGCGACGACGCTGCCGCCGCCGAGGCCGTGTCTGCGGTCGAGACCGTGGAGACCGTGGAGACCGTGGAGGAGGAGCCCGAAGAGCCCGCCGAAGCACCGGCCGAGCAGCAGCAGCAGCAGCAGCAGCAGAAGGCGAAGCAGCAGCGGCAGCAGCAGCCGGCCGGGGGCGCGAGCTCCGAGGAGGAGGGCGAGCTGGTGGACGACGACGAGCGCTGGGCGGCCAAGCCGCAGCAGCCTCCGCCGCCGCCGCAGCAGAGACGCCGGTCGCGGCCCAAGTCGGAGCTGAACGCGTACGCCATGGGCGGCAGCATCGTGCGCACGCGGCGGGCGCGCGAGCTCGAGCCGCCGGCCAGCAGCAGCAGCAGCCGCCCGGCGCCGCCGGGCTCGCCACCGTCGTCGTCCTCGTCGTCGGACGCCGAGGTGGTCGAGGCCAGCGGGCGCGTGGCCGACCTGGCTTCGCATGAGCAGCAGCAGCGGCAGCAGCAGGCGCAGCAGCAGGCGCAGAGGCCGCGCGTGGTGTCGCGCAAGAGCCAGTCGCGCTTCGGCGCCACGCTGACGGCCATCATCGACCATTCCGGCGAGACGCCGGGCGACGGCGCGTCCAGCGACACCGACGCGCCGCTCAGCATGCGGCAGCAGAGCTCCGCGACGTCGGTGGCGGCGGCGCCTACGGAGTCGGCGTTAGACCGCTTTGTGGCGTCCGAGCCCTCGGCCTTGCGCCGGCCCATCAGCTCGTACGAGACGCTGCTGATGTGCCCGGGCTCGGCGGAGGACGCCGAGGGGCTGGACGCCCTGGTGGACGCCGAGTGCGGCGAGCGCGACTCGGTGCTGGTGGGCGCCGCCGCCTGGGCGCGCGACGACCGCCGCCGCGTGCTGCGCGGCTTCCACCGCCTGGGCGCCGACTTTGCCCGCGTGGCGGCGCTGACGCCGTCCAAGACGCCGGCGCAGTGCCGCTACTTCTTCCACCACTACCGCACGCCCCAGGGCCGCCTGCTCTGCGACGTCATTGGCGGCAGCGGCTACGTCGTGGTGGCGAGGCCGCAGGGAGCGCCGGGCCTGCCGCTGCGTGTCGACTCGCTGGTGCTGCCCCCGACGCCCGCCGTGCCTGCTGCTCCCGCGGCGGCGGCGGCGGCGGTGTCCAGCGATGACGAGGACGACGAGACGCCGCTGGCGGCGCAGCTGGCCGAGGAGCTGGCCCAGCAGCAGCAGCAGCAGCAGCAGAAGGCGCTGCCGAAGCAGCAGCATGCGCAGCAGCAGAACCCGCCGCTGGCGCAGGTGCGGCCCGAGCTGCTGCTCCCGCGGGCGCCCTCGCTGGCGTCGCTCGTGCTGCCGCCGCAGCGTCCCGCAGGCGCGCCGGCCGAGCACCCGCCGCAGGCCACGCCCTCGCCGGCGTCCTCCCTGGCGCCGCCGGCGTCCTCGCACATGACGGCCAAGAAGAGCGGCTACTCGTCGTACTGGTCTGTGCACGAGCGCTCGGCGTTCCTACACTACGTGGTGCGGCTGGGGCAGGACTGGCTGGCGCTGGCCGAGGCCATCGGGTCGAAGACGGGCACGCAGGTGCGCAATTATTTCCGCGCGAACCGCGAGAAGCTCGGGCTCGACGCTATCCTCGCCGAGCACGCGCGGAACAAGGCTAGCGGCACGCTGCCGCCCATGGTGCCGTTTATGCCGGCGCCGATGAGCGCGTCGACGGACTCGGCCGTGGGGTCGCCGGGCACGGCGGGCGCGGCGGGCGCGGCGGGCGCGGCGGGCGGGATAATGCTGGCTGCGGCGGTGTCGGGCGAGGAGCGGAGGGAGCGCAGGGGCAGGAAGCGCAAGACCGAGGGCGTGCAGCCGAGCACGGCGCCGGCGTCGGTCGCCAGCTTCCCCACCATGGGCGTCGACGGCGGGCGCGCCGTCGTCGTGTCGAGGCCGCCGCCGCCGGTGCTGCAGCCGCAGGCGCCCTGGATCAATGCGGGCCGGCGCCGGGACAGCGTGGCGCTGCCGGGCGAGTCCGACACGCCGTCGCAGCCGACGCCGCCGCCCGTCGACGGCCTGCGGCTGTCCTCGGCCTCCCTGTCGCCGCGACGCCCTGCGGCTGGTACTGGCGGCATTAGCAGCAGCAGCAGCAACGTGCTGCACATTTCCAACCTGACGCATGCGGGCACTTTGCAGGAGAACGTGGGGCGGAGGGCGGAGGAGGTAAAGGTGAAGGAGGAGGAGGAGGAGGAGCCGCAGAAGGCGTCGGTGCGTAGGATCAACGCGCTGCTGAACGACGATATGCCGATGACGCCGCAGGCGCCCGTGGACTCGGCCGAGTGGTTCGGCGAGCCGCAGGCCGACGAGGAGGCCGCCACGGGCATCGCGGCGCTGGCGCTGGCGTCCATGATGGGCGGCGAGGCGCCGCGGGGTCCGCCGCCGGGTCCGCCGCCGCAGCTGCCATCTGGCGGGCAGTACTCACGGGCGTTCTCGCCCGTGCTCCCGCCCATGCAGCCGATGCAGCAGCACCAGCAGCACCAGCAGTCAATGCCGATGCAGCCGATGCAGATGCACCCGCAGCACACGCGACCGTCGTCGGTCGGCCCGTCGCTGGCGTACATGGGCGCGGCGGCAGGCGTGTCGCCGGGTCCTCGGCAGCCCCCGGGCGTGTCGCCTATGCTGCCACCTGGGCGGCAGCGCAAACCGTCGGCGCCGCTGCCGGCGGGTGCCGGGGCCGGGCGCTACGGCGGTGCGGCGTACGGGGCGTCGCCGGAGGCTTCTTCTCCTCCTTCGGCTTCTACTGCTGCTGAGTCGGGTCTGCTGTTGCCGCACCCGGTGATGCCGCCGACGGCTGGGCGCCGCGTGACGTCGTCGTCGGTGGTGTTCCCGCCGCACCATCGCTCGGCCGTGCTGCTGCCGCCGCCGATGCAGATTCCTAGGGACGCCGGGATGCACCAGATGCCACCGCATCAGCCGCCGCCCATGCAGTACTCGGCGGGCCACCGCCCGCTGCCGCCGCACCACCATTCGTACTACGCTGGGTCGCCTGGCCAGCAGCAGCAGCAGCAGCAGATGCAGATGCAGAGGTCGCCGCAGCCGCAGCAGCAGCAGCCGCCGCACGGATATCCGCCGTACCACCCGCACGAGCATCCGCACCAGCACCCACAGCACTCCTCGCATCAGCACCCGCACCAGCACCCGCCGCAAAACCCGCACCAGCACCCGCACCAGCACCACGGCCAGTACCAGCAGTAGGCCACTGCTGTTACCGGCTGGCTCCGATCGCTGGTCCAGCTTCTGTCAGAGTATTTATATAAACAAAGTGTTCAGTAACGCCCTAAAATGTACAAAATAGGCTGGCCCTTTCCCTCCCCTCCCCTCCCCTCCTTTCAGGCGGCCTGGTCGTACCGCCGGATGCGGAACGGCGCGTCGACCAGCGCGCCGTAGAGCACGAGCTCGCGGGACGGCGCCGCCGCAGCAGCAGAAGCGGCAGCAGGCGACAGCGACGGCGCCGGCGTATCGTCGGGCGACAGCGCCGGCGGCGCACGCGCCGTGTTGGGCGGGATGATCCTGCCGGCCAGCTCGCCGTGGGCCTCGTCGACCAGCAAGAGCTCGCGGTCCAGCGGGCCCACCGGGCGCACGTGCTCGATCTTGGACCCCCTCCTCCGGCGGCCGCCGTCGGTCTCCGACATGTCGCACGACAGGCGGCCGCGGCCTTGGTCCACGCCCACCTGCTCCTTTTCGCCTCCATCTTCTTCCCGCCGGTCCGCGATCCACCGGCGCACCTCGACCTGCTCGTCCCACGGCGCCGGCACGACGACCGCGCGGTCGGGCAGCACGTCGAGCCACCGCTCGCCGGCAGTGAACGCGCGCACCACCAGGTTGAACGTGCAGTGCGCGTCGATCGGCGGCATGTGGCCGGCGCTGCGCAGCCACACCACCGGGCACTCGAGCAGCTTGGCCAGCGCGCGCCCGCAGAGCGGCCGGATGACGCGGTCCTTCTCGCCGTGCACCACGAGGAACCTGGCCTCGGGGTTGCGCGTGCGTATCTGCCGCACGCGGTCGCTGCTCAGCCGGTGGCCCAGCGACGCGAAGAACTGGTGCAGGTCGCCGGACACCTCGCGCCTCGGCGGCCGAGGCACGGGCGCCGGCTGGGCGGCGAATGCTGCGGGCGTGCTGTCGGGCACCAGGGTGGCCGACGCCGACGGGTGGATGGTCGGGGGCTCGGCCTGCGCCAGCTCGGCCACCGCCTTGGGCGCCAGGCTCTCGGACACGGCCAGCTGCAGCCCCGGCGGGTCGGCCACGCCCGGCGACGACTGCGGCGTGCCCCGCGCGCTGCCGGCTGCGTCCGCCGACCGGAACGCGTCGAGGTCCGCCTGGATGGCCTGGAACAGCGCCTTCATCACGTCGCGGTTCGTCATCAGGCCGCCGTCCTCCTCGTCGCCGCTGCCGTCAATGCCGTCGCGCGTCGCGTCGTGGAAGGGCGCGGCCGCCCACTCGCGCGAGAACACCAGGTCGATCAGGTGCCGGGCCGACCCGAGCGCCGACATGCCGCGGAAGGAAAACGCCACCTCCTTGGCCGTCGGCAGCGCCAGCGCCGCGCTGTGCCACGTGTCGACCAGCACCACTGAGGCGAACCGCGCGGGGCTCGTGTTCTGCAGGCACATCTCCTGCGCCACCATGCCGCCGAGCGAGATGCCCACCACGTGCACGCCGGCGTCCCACCCGAGCTGCGCCAGCACCGCGTACGCGTCGCGCGCCATCTGCGACACGCGGTACGGCCCCGGCGCAATCGTCGACCGCCCGCTGCCGATGTTGTCGAACACGCACACAGTGTAGGTCCCCAGCGACGCGAAATACCGCGTCTGCAGCCGCCAGTACATCGTGCTGCCCAGCATGCCCATTATCAGCAGCAGCTTGCGCGGACCTGTGCCGTACACCTCGTGGTAGATCTGCCGCCGCTCGGTGCGCCGCGCGCCCAGCCGCAGCAGTCCGGGCCGCCGCGTCACGGGGCTGTCGATGAACCCGCTGGTCCGCCGGTCGCCCAGCTCCATGTACGCCGCCACCGTGGCGTGCACGCGCGCCTGCGTGCGCTCGCTGGCCAAAGGCGGTGAGGGCGCCGCCTGCCGCGAGAAAAACGTCAGCCCCGGGCTGCCCGGCGACGCCTCCTTGCTCGACACGCTGCTGTCCTTGGCCTCCGCCTTGACCCCCGCCTTTGTGCCACTGCGCAGCCCGCTGAGCCCAAGCACGTTGAGGAACGACCGCTGCGTCGACACAGAGCGGCTCGACGGCCCCGAGGACAGCGTGTCCGGCGCTGGTGTCGCCGTGGCTCCGCTGCTGGCAGCACTGCTGCTGCTGGCGCTGGCGCTGCTTCCTGCGCCTTCTGCCGCCGTGTCGCTGCCCGTCGACTCGGGCGAGAACGCCGCCTGCAATGGCGACGGCACGTTGGCCGAATGCGCCAGCGCCAGCGACTCTCCTCCCGCATCAGTCGCCGAGATCCTGATCGGAATCGCACTCACCTGCGCTCCCGGCGACTCCGAACGCGCCTTGCTGTCTTTCTCGTGCGCATTCTTCTCTGTTCCCTTTGCCGGCACCAGACTGTGCAGGCTGCTTGTGAACGTCCGCCGCAGCGTGCGCACCAGCGCTATGCCGCTGGATGCGTGGTGCGGGGATGTTTTTGTTCTCCGCGCACTTTTCGGCCGCGCGCTACTGTCAAAGACGTCATCGTCGGAGCCCGAGTCGTGCGACGCGCCGCTGCCCCTGCCTGATCCACGATGAGTTGAGTGCGAGGTGGCCGGTCTGTCGACGGCCATGGCAAAGACACGCGCTTTGGTTAAAGAGTCAGCTTAGAGGTAATAATGTTTTAGTGCAATTCGAGCACTGTGAATTCGCGTGCCTCTCAGTAACTGTCTGTTTCGCCCACTTTTGGAAGGTGAAATACAAATAAAATGAAAAAATACAGCGGACAATAGGTGCAAAAGTCTAACGATCTCCGCGAGAGAACAAAATGAAACCCGCTTTTGGTAAGAAAGAGTGAGAGAGAGAGAGAGAGGGGAAAGCAGCGGTGGAATAGAGCGCATTCAGACATGGAGAAGAAGAAAAAACGGGGAGAGGGGAGACGACGCTGCTGCTTTATATGCGTGTTTGCAATCTCTTGTGCCAAGACGGAGGTCCAGAACCCAATTGCCCACATCTTCGGCTTCATCTCTCTTTCTCTCCTTCTCCCCGCCTATGCGATCGAAGAGGAAGAAGACAAAGTCAATCCTTGGAATATTCCAAACACAGATTCCGCTCCATTTCAGGTGTCTCTGCGTCTGTTGATTTTCTGTACACGTAGTATTTTAAGACGATATTTCAAAAGAAAAGTGAGAAAATAACCCGCGGGGAACAAACGGCGTTTGCTCTAACTTGTCACGCCGACCTGTACATTCCGCACTGCATATGCCGCAGATGAGTGACATCTCTACGCAGTCGCTTGAGAGCGGGATTTGACGGTGTGGTGCTATGAACATAAATAGGGGTAAGAATGGTTGACTCGCTCGGTGGCATCCCCCGATTGCTAGATCCTTTTCTCGTACCGGAACCCTGGACACAGCAATATCAGCCTTACATCACAATAATTAGAAGCAGATACTGAGCTGATCTGAAACGCCATCCTCACTTGGCGACAATTTTGCTTGCTTGCCCACTAGCAAGCCACAGTCAGGTTCTGTCACATTGTACTAGTCTTTCGCGCTGGCTGCTGCACGCCGTCTTGCAGACGATGCATCTGAACACAGTTTCTGTTACCGTACGCCTAAGCAAATTGGAAAACATTTGTAACGGATGGAATGTGTATAATATGACTTGACCTTTCTCATCCTCACCCTCACCCACAAGTGCATATTTATATACAACACTGCCAGCCCGAGTTCTGATGGTGGTGCCACAACTTGATCTCCGATCGTTGACCGCACAACAAAGAACCTCTTTCACCGCCCTAATGGGAGATTTCAGATTGTTTGCTCCACAGATTCATTCTCCAGCCATCTCCTTACAGCAATGCCGAATGTATGCGTCTGTGCTTCCCAGTCATGAGGCTGCTTTAAATTGCTTTTTTCTTCAGTCATTATCGTGTAAACAACATCACCCACTTGTCGTGTGTCCTTTGCACGTGTTCCCCCCCCAAAAAACAAAACCGGATATGCGTGATTGGGGAAAAAGCAAGGTTTGAGGCTGTGAGCATGGCGCCAACGCCAGCAGTCATCAAAGCTCGTGAAAAAAAGTAAAAGTGACAGACGACATCGTAGTACCAGACGCGCCAGAAAAATTTTCCACTTCTTTTTTCTTACTTTAGCTTGCTGCTACCAACTGTTATTTTTATACTCTTTTCTCCTTGTTTAAACATTCAACCTTCATTTTAATTTCGCCAATTTCCAGCACGAGACTTACCACCTGAGTAACGCGGCTTACAAAATGGCGCCATATATCCCACAGCACTACCTGCCCAACTTGAAAAAGTACAAGTACCAGGCAATTGACAAGTCGCTCATTAGCAAGTATGTCCTGGCCGAGTACTGGAACCAGCTGGTCAAGATATTCCCACTGACTATGGCCGCCAACATGGTCACTCTGCTCGGCTCGCTACATGTGATTGTCGCCGTCATCCTGAACCAGATTTACGCACCCAACCTGGTCGAGACGTGTCCGCCGTGGGTGTACTTTGCCTTCTCGGCCTGCATCTGGATCTACGGCTCCTTCGATGCCGTCGACGGCAAGCAGGCCAGAAGGACCGGCACTGCGAGTCCTCTGGGCGAGCTGTTCGACCACGGCTGCGACTCGCTGGTAGTCTCGCTCATCATGGTGCTGTACGCCTCGACCTGCCAGCTCGGCGAGACCTGGTGGACTGTTGCTCTAGTGTTCTTTGCCCTCACCAACTTCTACATGTCGACCATGGAAGAGTACCACACGCACATTCTGTTCCTGGGCTACTTCTCGGGCCCCGTCGAGGGCATCATCTCGTTCTCGCTGTCGACCCTAGCCACCGGTATTTTCGGCCCGCAGATCTGGGCCACAAGCGTCTACAGCCTGATGCCGCTCCCATCCTCGGTTGTCGAGATGCTGCCGCCGCTGACGCTTGCCCAGTCGGTTATCGTCGGAATGGGCCTTATCCTGATCCCGACCGTCTTTGCCAGCTTTTCCAATATCGCCAAGGCCTGCCGCGAGCAGAAGAAGAGTGTGCTGAGCGCCTATGCCGACGCCATTCCGTTCTTTGCATCCATCGCGAGCTGCGCCGTATGGCTGCACGCGTCGCCCGAGATCCGCACGCAGCACCTTGTTCTGTTCCTGATGTTTGTTGGCTTTGCCTTCTCGTACATTGTCGGCCGCGTCATCGTCGCCCATGTCACGGGTGCACCATTCCCCAAGCTCAACCGGATGCACATCCCGATCTTCTTTGGAACTGCTAACGCAATTGCTCCGTCCATCGGTCTGGCCAAGATGTTCGAGGGCCCCAATGAGCTGATCCTGATCTACATCTGCCTCGGATACACGGCCATCCAGTACACCCACTTTGCCCTCGAGGTCATCGACACCATATGCTCGTACCTCGACATCAACTGTCTGACCATCAAGAAGAAGACCGAGTAGAATAAACATTATAAACCGCCTAATTTTTTAACTTTACATTTTATTAAACAAGTATTGCTTGTTATTTATGGCCAGAGAAAGCAAGGCTCAGTTGCTGACAGGCTGCTTGACGGAGATGCCGGCAATCTCGAGAGCGTTTGTCAGGTCGTTGATCAGGTCCTCGACGTGCTCAATGCCGACGCAGAGGCGGATCAGGTCTTCGGGCAACTGCCTCTGCTTCCTAACCTCGGCAGGGATCGACGCGTGCGACATCTTGCAGGGCATCGAGATGAGCGAGTTGACGCAGCCAAAGCTGACTGAGATGCCCCAGAGGCGGGCGCTCTCGACGATTCTCTCCGACAGACCCACGTCGCCAGTCTCGAAACTCAGCACAGCACCGGGTCCCGACGACAGCGACTTGTGCAGCTCGTACTGCGGGTTCGACTTGAGGCCCGGGTAATGCACCTTGAGCCCCTGTGCCTCGAGGAAGTCGGCAATCTGAATAGCGTTGCTCTGCTGCTTCTCCATGCGAATGCCCAGTGTCTTGACTCCGCGGAGAAGGAGCCAGCTGTCCAGAGGCCCAAGACCCGAGCCGCTAGCATTGATAACAAAGTAGAGCAGGTCGCCAACCTCCTTTGTCCGGCATCCAATCACGCCAGCCATCAGGTCATGGTGGCCCGAGAGGTACTTTGTTCCCGAGTGATACTCGATGTCAACGCCCATCTCGAGCGTGTTCTGCAGGTACGGAGACATCATCGTGTTGTCGACGACGACCAGCGCCGAGGGACAGATGTCGTGCACCTTGTCAGCAATCGTCCGAATGTCGGCAATCTTGATCATCGGGTTGGTCGGCGACTCGAGAAGGACCAGCCGTGTCTTGATCGGATCCAGCTTCTCCTCAACCTTTGTAGGATCCGTTGTGTCGACGTTGTGCACCTTGACTCCGTTGAACTGGGAGACATATGTAAGGAGTCGGTTGGTGCCGCCGTACAGGTCGTCGCCCGCAATAACCTCCTGGCCGGTCTTGACCAGACGCAGGATGACGTCAAGTGCTGTCATTCCTGTCGACACGACAAACGCCCGCTCGGCAGACATGATTTTGGCCATATGCACCTCGACAGCTGTCCGCGTCGGGTTGCCCGACCGTGAGTAGTCATACTGGCCTCCGGACCCGTCGGCATCCTGCTGCTTGAATGTGGCTGTCTGGTAGATTGGGACCGACGCCGCGTTGTAGTTGTCCTTGACTGCGTCGCTATCAATGTGCACTAGCTCGGTGGCCAGATGGTATGCAGGTCTTTTGGCAGACGAAGAGGAGGAGGATGCGTCAACGGCCATTTTTTTTTAGAATCTATGGTACTAACGATATAAAGAGTACAAAAAGAGGAATAAATCACAGAATGACAACAGGGAAGAAGAAAAGCAAAAAGGAAAGAAGGGAGAGCAAAGCGTCACTTTTATAGGCTTGTAGCTAATTCCGTGCGGTGGAATCGACTCATCAACCCATTTTGGGGGGAATGAAAGACAACCACTCAGCCAATCACAGCGAGTGATACCAGCAAAATCACACTCGGATTTCGATTGCGTGCGCGATGCATGAACAGATCGACAGATCAATGAATCATTGTCGTATCTCAGAAGAAAACGGGCGGCATTCTCCCGCGCGCACAAGCCACTATTGAATATACTCAACGGTCAGATTTGGGCCAATAAATTAAGCGGAAGAAAATCAATCACAAAATCAAGCCTCGATGTACTATAACTCACATCGGACATTCAGACATTAGATACTAATGGTTAACAGAATATATGTTACGCAGGAGATCATGGGATGACGCATTGCGACATCACCATGATTATATGCGAACATGGAGCTGACGTATCTATTATGATGGTTCAGTCCAACGACGAGCTTCTTCAGTTTACCTATATAAGAGCGAACAGCCGCCGAAAGATGGCTGGTTTTCTCTTTGGAAATATAACACGTTAAAAACCCTATATCATACCCTTTGCAACATATACAAAGTAATTCTAATTTAATGGCTCGATATATAAAATTAATAAAATTAATAAAATAAAATAAAATAAAATAAAATAAATTGCTGCCCACCCAACTGCTCAACTGCTTCCCCGCTGTTAGTCATCATACCCACTGCAATTATTTTTGCTGGCTTTCATAGCTATCTCAATCTTGATAGTTCTCCATGTTCTGTGTCAGTAGCCTCATTATTTCTTGTCTTAGGACTAGGTGGTATTTTGTAACAGAGTGATATCTGTCTTATTGCAGATCAAGCAGTTTCTCCACACTAAAGCATACACCGTATGACATCAGCATAATGCAAACATATAATCATTCTCTCCACTTTCACACATTTTCTTGCCACAAACATTTCTTCCCCCCTCCCTCCCTATAAAAACCCAACATCCCTCAGCGCCCCTTGAATCTTTCCAAAATTATCCTCATATCGTTCTCATTGAAATACCAAATATATATTTACACCTTCAGATCACACCCACACCCGCAACAGCCCAACTCGCCTATCTCGAACAAACTCTGCTTTATCTATTCCATCTCGAGGCCAGCCTGTGTTTAGGCTGCCATCTGCTCAGTCACATGTGCCGTGCTGAAAAAGCATTACCTTACCTGGCGGATGTGACAGTAGATGGTTGCCGCAGGCTGGCACCTCTTCTCTATTAACTCTTATCCAGGGCGGCTATTGCTTGCCCTACACAGTCCTCCACCAGAAATGGTGGATGTGTCAAGCTATGCTGTAAGTATTCAACAACATGCTCTATTGATCCTTCATGCACTGTAAACTTCTTGTTATTAACCAACTCTGCCTTCTTCTACCCTCCTTCTTCTCTTCTTCTTCCTTGTATCACGCACACTCCTCGGAAAACGACACATCTTCCTGCGACATTGCCCTGACTCGTTCCACCCTCTGCTTTGCTCCCCTTCTTCACTAAACTTACACTCGACGACACTCCGCCATTTCCCGACATCTGGTCTACTCTCTCGCCGACATGCGCACACTCATCGAAAAACGAAACGCCTTTCTGCTGCCATGCTCCACCCCTATCCCGCACAAGATCGTTATTTTTCATTGGGAATCCATTTTTCGCGGGTAAAAATCACTTTATTGGGCATAGTCTGGCCGAAGTGTACCCAATAAATTACATGCTAATTGAGACTAACAGCAGCGTGGCTAGCTTTCAGACTATATTTCATTTTGCGCTTGTACCATTTCTAAGCATTATCTAAACACAACCACCACTATTGCATAAAACGACTGTACACCAATTGAATCATATATTGCAAGATTTCATTAAAACGTTCGTTTCGGTGGATTCAATTGATATCCAGTTTTTGGAATTAACATAAAAATCGTCAAGTTTTATGGCAAATGACCAGATTTTGGTCTGTCTTCTGATAACCCGTATGTGCTTTGCAGATATAATATGTTGAAGATCGTGGCCTAAATTTTATTTTAAAATAAAGTTGGCCAGAGTTCATTGTTAGTTAAGATTGTGAATAGTAAATTCTATAAAGGATTAATACCTCAGGTAGGAAGTAAACTAATTTAGTAAAATATCCCCGTTAGATAGAGAATATTTTCTTGTAGTAGTAACCGCATGTTGCAAGCTAATAGCATAATATGATATTGTGAAACTCTAAATTTTTATGTAACGCTTGTAGAATGGTGCTATATATAGTGTTCTTTACTGTTATTTTAACGTTGGCGTATGCAGTTGCTGATTTAAAATACCATTTATCTGGATTTTTATTACTTTCTTGGATATCATGTAATATGCTAATAGCTTTTAATAAATGTTGTTTATCTCTATATAGCCAGCTTTAATGCCGTTTTCATATACATGTAGCTTATGTAGTTGTATTTCTGGCTATGCTGTTTGTTTATTATTTGATTAAGCGTTTAAAACGTAAATATTATTTTATTGAATGATGCAGCAGCACGGACATGGCTTTCTGTTTGTATTTCCAAAATTGTGGATAACCTGCAGACATAAGACAATGTACACTAACCAATAATATTGGCCGAATTGCACGAATTCACATGGTTAGCTGCCACATGTGCGTTCTTGTTGTTGCAGAACTGGGTGTTATCGTGGTAGTTGGCTGCACATGCATTGCTATTAAAGCGGTTAGCCGTGTTTACAGCAAACGGAAAGCCCCACCGACCACAACCGCCGCATCCCCATCCACCACAGTTGCCACATCCCCATCCACCACGTCTGGCATGATGATGTCCAGCATGTACATTTTTGTATGTACGCTTGTAATAGCCTTGGGGATAAGACTCACCATACTCCTGCGCAGGCCCAGCGTCGGAACCAGCATCTGGCATGACTGCAGCATCAGATGCATCAGCAGTTGGAGCGGCAATAGCAGGTGCAGCAAGTGCAAAGACAAGAGTAGCAAGGGTAAATGCGGTAGAAACAAAAGCAACCATTTTAGATTATTATAAGCAAGATTAAAGAGGTATTAAGGTTGTAGCTAAAAAAATTGAACTGTGCAAATAAAAATGTAGTGATAGATGACTTTGAATTTTTATTGGTGTCGTTGTTGTTGTAGACGCTGATGAGTGAATGTAAGTTGGACACAGAATAACCACCACCTTGGGCTATTTATATATTTAAGTAAAAACAAAAACATGACTAGCAAACCGGTACAGTAAAGATGATACTTTTACTTTCCAAACACTTAAAATGGATAAATCTAGGCTGTATTTTTTTATCTAATCAGAAATCTGGTGTAAAAGATGCATATTTGCGCGAGATAAAACGCGTTGCAGTTGGGGCCTCTGCCATCAACATAACTATCGGCTAACCGCATGCCGTAAATAATGCCTAAACAAAAGATGCAACATTTATTACAAGTATCTATCAAGAAAAAAGATATAACTGCAAGTACAAGAAATTATAATTTGTGGTAGTACTATTAAGATATCATGTACAAATTTATTAAAAAAACATACAATAGACAGATATCTAATTAAATAGATACTATATCAATTATTAACTCAAATGACCATTTAAATACGTTAAAGTTTACAGTGCAACAATAAAGCTACCATGGTTTTAACAGAAAACTCTATTGTGTTCTTATTATTTTCTCAAAAACGAATGTCTAGTTATTAACATCTAACTTATTTCGAGACACAACACGGTGCATTGCTAAATAGTCAAAACATCTTCAAGATTCATTAAAATTCTTTAAATTAGTTTATTGAAATTGTCAAGGTATTTTAACTGTGAGTTTGATAAAGAGATAATGGAAAAGACAAAATTTCTGGTTTGCCCTGCTCTCCTCAGCATAGAACCACTGCTTTTCCGCCTTTACCTGTAACCCATAAAGATATCAAAATATAAAGAATGCGTACGTAAACAGTAGAATAGATAGAATGTAAATAGCGGGTGTGGAACGCCAGAGAACGTCGGTTAAATGCTTATTTTTTATTTTTATCCGTTTTTTTCTACAATGTTAATCTTTTTAATTTATATATATTTTTACTTGAGTCAGTAAAGGTTGCAAATTAGACTAAAAATATGCGTTTTAATGCCTCCATAGCTCAATTGGTAGAGCGTTCGGCTTTTAACCGAAATGTCGTGGGTTCGAGCCCCACTGGAGGCGCGTTTTGCTGTAGTTTTTTCATTAATTTTTTTTTTTGAAATTGTCATTTTACCGCTTTTTATAATACAACAACTATTGAGCTGTTAATAGTTTTGCTTCTTTGAAAGATATTTTATCTTTATTAATCAAATCCGGCCAATCTTTTTGTCCTGTGTGTGATTGCACATGCTCGGCCTGCACGTGCATGGCCGAGCTTGCTCAGCTAGCATTTAGCTAGCTGAGCAGCACTATAAAAAGACGGCGAACTTGGCTAGCAAGTTCGCTTCTCTTTTAGTCAGTCAATAATAATTCCTAGTCTCGTTGCCACAAGAGTGAAATAACACTGTGTATTCAAAGTGAGCTTGGTGATCTAAACCGTTGATGTTCCATCTGATGACTACTTATAGTTGGTCATTTATCTTGAAGTATTATTTGCTACTAAAAAGTGGACAAGATTTGCCAATGCATCTCTAAAGTAAGCCTTGAGTTGATAATGATATACATTCTGATTAGCCGCCAGTGCTGAAAACCGTCAGCATAATGATGACAATGCCAATTGGAAGAATGGCAGATGTAGGGGCTTGAAAAAGCAGCGAACAGGCAAACATTGAAGTGGTTTTTGGCAACGAAAAACAATAAGGTAAGGCAAGGGGTATTTTAGATATAAGATACTCAACTGCCGAGATTAGGGCATTGGCCGGGAGTAAACTTTAAACTTTGAATTATACTCTATCTATTAATATTGCCAGAGTTCTTTCTTTTACTCATAAAACTAGTCATAATTTATAAGCTAGTGAGCTACTAACTTCCACTTTTTTATTTTCTTTACTCAAATGTTTATAACCTTTGTTGGACAATTACTCTTGCAAAATTTAATTTGTTAAGCCTACAGATACATATAAGACATGTTGAAATAGTCATAAAAAAGTAAATCATGGCAAAATACAGCTTGTCGTACAGCAACAGACACAACTACAGATTAGACAAGTTAGGGCCATATTGCCATAGATTATTTATTATGTACAGACAATTAAGTGCGGGTGCAAGGTTATGTGTAATATTACAGCTGCACTTCTGAAATGTAATCATGAACTAGCCAACGTACATAGATTGAGTATAATATTTTTGCACATTTCAAGCTCTGCCTGCTTCTATTCAGTTACATTCTTGTTCTGAATAACCAAGATTGTGATCCAGGAGCCCGTATCATTCACTTGTGTAAATATGGTTTAACCTTTTATATTCATACCAGACATTAGTTAAAATCGCCCTGCCTGAATCTTGAAACTGATCCAATGACTTTGCATTGAAACCACACTTGTTTGGGTATTTTGTATTCATACAATTTTCAGAAGAAAACTAACACCAGCCTCAGCTCTATCATTACTCTGACATATGCGTTGGCAGAGTGCTCAAAACAACCGCTTTACATTCTCCATTGTGCAATCAGATTCGGCTATAAAATAGCAACAGTCGCCTGCATCATCTCGAAAGTTAACACCAAGCTCCTTTCAAGATTTAGTTCTTTTGTCGCACTTCCCTCTGCCTACTACCACTACCACGCCTGGTTTATTTAATCGCCCGCCCAAACCCACTTCAAACCCTATCTCTTTAAACTAACCATGCAGATCTTCGCTACTCTCCTGATTGCCGCCTCCGCCGTTCTTGCCCAGCAGGTCGGTAGCAGCAGTGATGGTAAGGGCTCCTCTGGTCCCAGCGCAGTTAGCCACCCCAATGAGAGCAACGGCTGGCAGGCGCAGAACACACTCTTCAGCAACGGCAACTCTGGCGGAAACGTGTTCTCAGGTCTCCAGGGCAACACCTTCGACTCGAGCGTGTCCAACTTTGCTTTTGACGACAACAACGCCGTCAACCCACCGCAGTCGCAGACCTCGGGCAACACTAGATCAACTGCAAACGACGCAGGTAACCACATTGGTGACGTTATCCCGGGTGCTCCTCAGGTTGTCGGCCTTGCTGCTCCTTTCCTCGATAACTATGCTGGTTTCCACAAGCGCGACATCGAGTTCAACAACCTATTCAATGGACAAGGTTATGGCCATTTCCATGAGGTTTACCCCGAACTCGGTTATCTGGTAGCTGTTGCTGGTGGCTATCCTCGCTCTGACGGATTTGTTGTTGTTCAGGGCTTTTACGAATTCTAACTGGCCATTTTATTACCTAGAGCTTCAAGATATTTTAATTAAGCAATAAATACTATGCTGCAAGTATGTAGATATTCCAGGTTTAGGTCAAAAATATAAAACGCATTTGACAGACATGCATAATTAATCTATTTGCAATTCCAATTTCTCTGATTAATGCACTTGTCTATTTTGTGTGCATGGGAATGTGGCACCACAAAAAGCGGAAGATCTACTTTTTATTTCTTATTACCTTTTGTTTTTTTTCATACTTTCATACGCACCTTTATTGCTTAAAATGGCTCATATACACGACTTGGACGATTTTACTCTTTGGCGCGTCTTTCAATTTATAGTCAGTCTTTACATAAGATATACGTATCAATGGGAAAAATATTATCCACTTACAGGGACTTGTGCAAGGTGGCGCTATTTACTTTCCCGTTACTTCTATCAATTGGCATTTATTAGTCATGTTGATCCTATAGATAATACGATAGCTTATACTCCACGCACCAACATTGACGATATTTTGGTTAGTGGTCGGCATGACTATGTCAACACGATGGCTATATATATATGGCATGGCAATGATTTTTACGAGCATATGGATTTGATACTTGATTACTTCCTATCTAAGAACATGGTATGGCCTAACATTCACAATTTGTTGATCCATTTTAGCAAAAGAAACCTCAAAGGGGCACCCAATATCGTAGTATTTAATCGCTATACAGACGCTGTTCAAAGATCTGCATATCTAGCTAAACAACTTGTATATTTGTTCGGCAATATAGAGCATCTAGAAGTCGAGATTGATAATAATATTGCTCATACATTTGCCACTGTTCTTATTGGTGCATATGGTCGACAGCTGCGGTATCTAAACAGCTCTAATGTATCAATTCCAAAATCTTTAACTTACTTTCCAAAAACACTGGCTTACCTTAGTTTGAACCTTTCTAAAGTAAATATGAATTATTTCCCCATTGTTCTTACTGACTCACTTATGTTACTCTATCTTTCGGGATTGCCATATAATTTTTCTCTTAGCCATTTTGCTCATTGCGAGGAAAACATGAGCATCTACTTCAACAATTTGGTCGATATGTATTTAGAATATAATCGCAAATCGGATCCGGTTTATAAATTCAACCATGCTACGATTGCCACTGAGATGTTTGAAAAGAAACCATACCATTGCAATATATATGCACCAAGACTTCGGTATTTAGGTTTGATTAACCCGTCTCCATATTGCGATATAGTCTATACTCTTTCTGAGTTATGTCTTGATACATTGTTGCTAAGTGGTTCAATCCAGGCAATGAAGTTTTTAACCAAATTTTCATTGAAAATAGAAAAAGAGCTATACTTAAGCTTTAATATTCCTAGCGACCAGCTTAATTTGGACTTTTATGCAATCTCTAATCACTTTTCTCATCAGTCTTCAGATAGATACAGATTACTTTACACGATTGGTGGTCCACGAATACATCTTGATTTGCGCAATTTGGAATGGACAAACTTGAACAGCCTAATTATAGGATTTGCAATGTCTACAAGTTCAATTCTCCAAATAGTTATAAAACTCCAGAATATTGAGCATATATGTATCGTTAATCTTATTCCCGATTATATATCTGATTGCTCTAAACAGCTTGGATTTCAATTAGTTGAGACTGCAATCCCAATTAAATCTAAACTTTTGTCTATGTATATAAACCGTACTGCAGACTACAGATCTGTATCTCATCAACAGATGATTGAAGCTATTACATATATGATGGCAGCTATATCTTCGATAGAAATTATTGGAATTTTAGAGGAATTCGTTGATGACGTAAAAGAATATGTTTCCTCCAACGTCTCCACATATCCACACTTAAAAACTATGAAAATTGATACTGGGGACTGGGACACTTTTCCCTGATTAAAATGTCTAACCCTGTCAGCCCAGGTTAAAGTATATTATAGGCAAATTGCATCTTTCTTCACTAGATTATTTTCTAGTATTTACCTAATTAATATAAAACTATATATATATATATTAATATTTAATGTAACAAAAACTTGTATACAAAGTAATAAAATTGCTTGTTTATTCCTACATCTAAATTGTTTGTACACCTGGGTGCAATATAACTGTGTTTATTATTGATATGACGTAGAATCAACTAAGGCCTCTATGGTATCTGCAGTTATCTCAATTATTGTAACGCTATAAAATATAGCCGCCAGCAGTCTGTTGTATTTGCTAATGGCACACGCTTTGGTATGCTCTCTGTTACGCTGTAGAAATGGGTATGATACCCACAGACGTACACCAAAACACATATATGCTGTTGGATACACAGCTGCGGGAAAATAAAACCGCAGACACATATTGACAAGCAATCAACTTGTCAGGCAGTGGCCGGCACTGCAGACGGGTTACAGATAATGGCTGGAAGAATGCCACCCAGTGGTAAAAAGTGGCTGAACCGTTGAAAGGGCTACTGGACTGGGACAAACGAGAGTACACAATAATTCGCTTTCAACAGGTTTTGCCGAACCGGTCGACAAACTTCAGGTAAACAGTGCAAATTTTATTAGAATTGGGTGGCAGCGTAGAGTATCAGAGGACGAAACAGACATAAACGACGGTAGCGCCGAGGTTGAGACAGGAAACGGGAGTGAACTCTTATACTCTGACTAAGCTGGCTTCTACTCCCTACCGTATGCTTCCCTTCAATTGCTGCATCGGTTACCCTTGACACATTCGCAGCATGCCGACTTTTATTTTTTCTTTACTCATTTTCTCCTATACTGGAGTTTAACAGTCTTGACTGGTAATTTCCCCCGCACATAATTTTATCTAAAACTAAAAACCAATTTAAAACAAAAAATCATATACTTGTTGAGATGCCGTGGTACGAGCACGCCGAGACTGTGGCCTTCTTGACGGAACCAGTGCCATTCGCTGGTGTAGGCGGAGTCAAACCCATGGAAACGGGATAGAGCAATGGGTAATTTACACGCTCCTCACATGAGTCAGATCTTCTGGAGCCGCGGGCCAAGGATGACCAATCAGTGGGGAAAGCCAGCAAGAAAAACATATTTTCGGTTGGAATATTTCCTCAACTCTAAAGGGCAAATCCGCAGCACCACAGACGAACTCGTAGCGGATCCTGCCACCTAACATTGACTCTGAAAGTACGCTGCATTCATCTCAATCAACAGATAGAATGTCAGCGAAGCTTCCGTAGTTAATTTCGCAAGCTGTAATAAAAACGCCAAGAATAGCACCAAAACATACACACACACAACACAAAATAAAAGTGGCGTCGACAGTCGATTTCTACAGCCGTAGCGAATAAAAAGACAGGAATCGACAGTT
>JANBOJ010000026.1:0-86723 GCA_027574685.1 Coemansia erecta
CTCGCTCCTGGAGTTTCTCTTGAGCCCCTTGTTCATCTCTGCACGCAGCCCCTGGACAATCTCTGCGAGCTGCGAGTCGCTGACGGCGAATGCCTTGGCAACCTCGTCGAGCTTTGCCTGCTGCTCATACGAAACCGGGCTAGATAGCGAAACCATGACAGCACGTAAACTATTTTTAGGGAGGGAAAACTATTACAAAATTTCAAAAACATCAATAGTTGAAGCAGAGTTTCCATTGCTTTATATACAAGTATTTATTTAGAATACTTTTCTGTTTGGCGCATAAAGTACCCGTTATGCATTTCAATTTTTTATTAATGGTGCTGTTTCACCCAACAGAAATGCACTCGCGTCGCTCTAATTTTGCCGTCCGGGGGGAAATTGGAAGGTCTAGACGGCATCAGGGGACCGGCAGTGATTAAGTGACCTGTCTACTAATCGCATTTCTGAGTATTACTCTGGAACGCTGGTTCTGGAATGCCAACATTTCTTGAAACGAACGGCAATGTTGGGTAACTTTTGACAAAATGGATCTACAAAACACAGACGTAGAGTTTTTTTTTGCTTAGAGTTTTAAAGTAACATAAAAATGTATCAATTCTGTTCAGCCTGAAAGTATAATATGAAATTGTATTGCATAAAGTAAAAAAACTGTACTCCTATCGGCTTAAACTAAAAGTTGCCTTCGTAATTGCCGCGGCTATTTGCAGGCATAGGCATCTGCTGTTGGATTGGGCGGTTCAAGTATGCGCTCTGATGTGCAGGTGCCTGCTGGAAAGTATCCCTATAATTGTCTCCGTCATAGTTCGAATACCGGTAAGTATCCCTCTGGTTGTTAGCATTCTGCTGCTGGAAATTATAGTTGGATGCCCTGTTATCGCGCGCGCTGTGACCACCGCTCTGTGTGCCCTCAATGAATGCATCATTATAGTCAAGTACGCGGTTGCTGTCATACCGATCGTTGCCATAGTACCCTCTAGTGACACCAGAGAAACCAGAGCCGCGGTATTCATCCTCGCCTCGGGGCAGATATGCAGGCGACAGTGAGCTTCTGACAGATCCTCTGGGCGAGTTCCAGCCATTCTTTTCGACAGTTGATTGTCTGGCCTTGCGTTTGCGCCTGATGAACCACCAGGCACCACCACCAATAAGGCCAAGCAGAAGGATGATGACGATGACAATAATAATAGTGCGCTTGGATCCAGAGCTGCTGTTATCCTTGGCAGCATTGTTGGCGCTACTGGAGTTGCTTGCATCGCTAGTTTCAGCAGATCCAAGATTTTCGGACTCGCTTGGCCCAATATTAATATCTGCCGAGTTACTCGTCGGGCTAGAAGACACATCATCTGATGCTGTTGGTGAAGAGAGATCCTGGCTACCGCTAATATCTGTTAGCACGACTGCCTGGCCATCACCGTCGCTTCCTTGTATTTCATCAGAATTATCATCGCTGGAACCATTGTCATTTCCGCTACTTCCTTCAATTTCGTCGGAATTGTCATCGCTAGAACCATTAGGCTCAATAGATGAGGCTGCCGAGGATCCATCTGTGCCTGTTGTCATAGATATTGAGTCGGTGGTTGCGGCAGATACATTTCCGGACGTTTCAGTCGTCTGTACAGCGCTATTACCAGATGTTTGTGCCGAATTTGCAATGTTAGCCGAGGATGTGTTGGAGCCTGCAACCGTGGCTGCAGAGTTATCAATTACACCTGCGGTAGTTGCAGCAGCAGATGAGCCAGCTGCTTGGTTTGCAGATGCGCTGGTAACCGGGGCATTGGATGTCGTAGGCGCATTTGCACTGGTTGTCGCCTGGGTAGACTGGACTGCAGCTGTACTGTTCGAAGCAGGAGGAGCCGGATCAGCAAGAGCAGGGTTGACAGGATCCTGGGAATATCTATCGCCGGCAAAAACTTCTACACCCGAAACAGTTGTGGATGAGACTGTCTTCATGCTGTAGTCATAGTCGATAGACAGCTGGAAGCTTGTATCCTTGCTGAATCCACCAATGGAACGACCAATCACTCTCGCAGCCCATGGAATATAGTTACGGAGCAGAGTATAGTAGTGCAGCTTCTTGTCAGACGAGCACATGCTGTCACCATAGATTGCCGAATGCGAGTGGATTGCTGCAACGCCAAAATCATCAGGCTGCACAACAGCGTAGACGGTTCCATAGGGAACCTTGCAGTCACGGTTATAGATTGAAAGGGATGCAGCGTAGTTGCACAAAAAGTCACCGCTGTTTTCCGAGTAGACCTTTGACGCCTTTGCACAGTCGCTAGGCGTGCTCATTGTCGAGAATGCAATAATGTTGTTCCAGGTCAAACTGTAAGAGTTGGTAAGTGAATGACGGGCAAAATACTCGTTATCCCACTCGTCAGGATTGACAGCAAGGTAGTTTTGCCAGCTAATCGACGCACCGGTACTAAACTGGACGACTGCAAGGTTATTGATATATGATGATGCATCATATCCAGGATGGACGGTGATTGTGTCAATGCTTACTTTCTGCGAGTTGGCATCACCGCTGCCTAGCTTGATAACCAGCTCGTATGATTGGGTTGAGTCAACAGTGTTTCCATTGTATTGAAGACAGCTGGCGGCAACAAGGGCAGCGCTGCTGTCTACCAGGGCAGCCTCGCATGATGTCTGTTTGCTGTTGACTATTAGAACTGCTGTTTTGTACCCTACAATTGACGACAGCTCCACATCTCGCTTACTAAACCCTGCTGTGCCTTGGCATAAGACCTGCTGCGCCATTGCCAGGGCTGCCGTAAACTGAAATAATCTATTAAGCCTAGCCATTGTTTGAATCAGTTGCACCACTAGACTTGGCTATAACTTTGAGGATTGAGTGTCAAGTCCTTCAGAGATACTGCTATAATCAGAGTCAAGATAATAGTAATAGAAATAATAATGAGCGGAAATTTATACAAGAAAAAACTTTATAATGTAGGTGCAGGAGAATGAGAGAAAATTGAAGAGAAGAGAGAACAAACCCCAGAATACAAAATTTCTAGTTTGCTGGATGGCTTGTATCTACCGCTCTTTCCCCCTTTTTTGTCTTGGGTGTTTCTCTGAGACAGATATTTTAAAGAGCAATTGGTTTATTTTAAAAAGAAACGGGTGTGGCCTCTACACCACCTCCTTCTAATTCCTTCCTTAAAGAAAACCTGTTTTCCCTTTGAATCAAAGACGAGCATAGCCTACAAAAGGACTCTTCACAAAATGAATTATTTTACTATGGCAACGCTTGTATCGTGTGTTTTTGGGCTTTTTTTATTTGTTTATAGAAGCTAAAGTAAGAAAAGAAAAGACTTGGCAAATAAAAAAAATTAACTGAGAGGAGCTGCTGAAGAGAAACTGATACGCGTAGTACTGCCACCACCAATATGCTGGAATTAGCCTGTATGTTTTACATCGGACTGAATGTCTTCGCATGAAAGTGATAGTCTGAACGGAACCATTTCTTCGTATGCAAACGGACTGACAACATCCTTGTTCTGGTCCACTGCGGTTGTGGGTGTAATAGCAGCTGTCTCCTCCCACTCTGGAGCAGATATATCTTTGATTTGTTTAGACTTCTTCGCCTGAAGAACACGCTTGCGTGCATACCACACCAGAGCAACAATGATAAGCACGCCGAATATTGATGACAGAACCGCAACAATTACAGCTGTTTTTGAGCTCTTTTGTGTTACTTCAGTAGTCAATGGAGACGCTGTTGAACCTACGGGACCAGTCGTTGTTGCCGAATCCATGCTGTTTCCAAGGGACTTGAGGCGGTCGCATTCACTTTGGCCGATTACATTACAATTTACTGTGACAAACTCTGCTGCCGATAAGGCAGATAATGCGCATAGGACAACAAATGTTAGCATCCAGCACCGAACAGTTGTTATTCCAGGCATCTTTCAGCAGAGCAGGTATATACAAGGATCGAATTTAATAGTAGGTAGAGCAATGTTGAAAACAACGAGGTTAAAAGAAAAAATGAAACAAGTAATGAATAAAAATAAAATGAAAGAGACGTAAAGAGAAACAACAGCTTTATCGCTAAGTAGGTAAGTTAATATGATATAAAGCGTGTCAGGTATTCGTCTGCTTTTTTATTTTGGCTTACGCCCGTGGAAGTCTCTACAATTTTTTTTATTCAATCCATGTTGCTCAGTTTGTCCAGCATTTCTTGGGTGGGGGATAGGGGAAGAAATTTCAAAGGGTCATTATATAAAGCACACGCATTCTTTTTTTACGCAGTTTATAAAGCCACTTAAAAAAAAGAGTGCCCATAGACAGTATCCGATCTAACATTCAAATGGGTATGCATGGAAGCTGCCTATAAAATATACGAATCGCACACATGTACTGAGCTGCTGATGTTACAAATCAGGGCGGTAGCAAATTCGTGAGCCTGTATACCGCCAGAATACTATAAGATTAGTCTTCCAAGTGTGTACGTGCTACTCTACAAGTAATAAATTTTACAAGCTTGTCCGGTCGGCAGCACTCCTCTGTTGTCAAACGCAATATCATGCATTATCTTTCTCGTGTTGGATGAGAGAGATGATGTTTTGTTTTAACAAAGAAGCCAACCATTATCACATGTTTGTTTGGCATTCTATCTTTGTATGTCGCTCTTAAAAAGAGGCCACGTGTGTTCTGAATTTCCGTGGCGCTTGCGACGGCATTTTAGGGCAACGATAGTTTTCAAATAGTGTCATAAAATCCCTAAATTCTAAAAGCGGAAAAGTAAAAAAAACACGGCAAAGACTAAGAGTAGGTAACCTTCTCGCCAGGAAGCTTTACGTTGCTAAAATCGTGCGAGTTGTAGACTGGGGGAAGCGTCTCGTGGCCAGGCTTGAAAAGGGGCTCAGCATTGGCACCGTCTTGGGCATTAGCGCCATCAGCACCAGCAGCGGGAGCATCGTTGAGGTCGACATCAGCAAGTGCGCTATCTTGGCCAAGCTGGGCACTGACAACACGCGAGTGAGCATTGGAGGGGCTGATGGTGTTGCTGTTGGACTCAGTCGATGGCCGGTCACCGTCGGCCATTCCCATTTCATCGATAATGCCAATGCGATTGATGTTGTCTCTCTCGCTCTTGGGGTCCCAGTTAATCGCATTGCGACGTCTGCGCCACCACTTGTGCAGGAAGAACAGACCAATCAGAATGAGAATGGTTACCACAGGAACGACGACGCCGATAGCAATGACAGCACTGCGGCTGAGACCGTTGTACTTTTCGTTATCAGCCGATGCGTTGAGACCGCTGCTGTCCTTGGGGTTTCCACCCTGCGAGTCGTCGTCATCGGTGTTGTCGTGGTAGTCGGAGTAAGCATATGTCTGCACCTCGATATCAGACATAACAACAATGTTACCGTTAGCATCGGTCTGGGTAAGGTAGTATACGTGTGTGACCTCAAGATTAGCCTCGTTTGAGTTGGTCATCAGATCAGCGATGGCAACCACGGAACCGTTAATAGTGATCACGTCATCTTCATCGATTTTGTCGGTAACGTTTCGACCGTTGGTGTCAAGGGAATCATCATCGCCATCGCTGCTGCTGCTACTCTTTACACTACCGCTGCTGCTGCTGCTAACAGAGTTGCCGCTACCGTTGCTGTTACTGTTGCCGCTTGCATTGTTGTCGGTTGCCCCGTTGCTGCTGTTGTTTGACGAACTGTTGTTGTTGCTGGTAGCCCCGCTTCCAGAACTGTTGTCAGTTGTTCCACTGCTGCTGTTATCGGTTGAGCCGGAGTTAGTAGAACCAGTGTTGGTTGAGCCGGTGTTGGTCGAACCAGTGTTGGTTGAGCCCGTGTTGGTCGAACCAGTGTTGGTCGACCCGGTGTTGGTTGAGCCCGTGTTGGTCGAGCCGGTGTTGGTCGAGCCGGTGTTGGTCGAGCCAGTGTTGGTTGAACCCGTGTTGGTTGAGCCCGTGTTGGTTGAGCCCGTGTTGGTCGAGCCGGTGTTGGTCGAGCCAGTGTTGGTTGAGCCCGTGTTGGTCGAACCCGTGTTGGTTGAGCCACTCGAGGTGCTTCCAGTAGACCCGCTTGAAGTGCTGCCACTGCCGGTGCTAGTGCTGGGAGTGGTTACGGCAACAGGCTCGTATACACGCTGCATCGGGTAGTAGTCGCCAGTCACAATCTTGGAACCGGAAATGCTGGAGCCAGAAACACTAGTCATGCTGAAGGACTTGGAAGCGCTTGAGGTGTAGTCGTCTAGCGTAAAGAGGTTGAAGGTCTCGCCAGCGACATTACCAGCCCAAGGCAGATAGGGCTCAATCAGCGTGTAGATGTGGTATCTGGTACCGGTTGCCTGGCACAAGCTATCGGACGTAATAACACTGTGGCTGTAGATGGCACCAACAGCAAGGTCGTTTGGCTGGTAGATGCCCCATGCAGTACCGTACGGAAGATCGCAGTAGCTGTTTGCAAGTGAGACAGCGGCCTGGCTTACACAAAGCATATTGTCCGAGTTTGACTTGTACAGATTGCTGGCCGAAGCGCACCCGCTATCCAAGCCAAGCGTAACAACCCGTGTAGGATTCCAAGTCTTCTTGCTGACGCTGATCATTGCACGACTAGTAAAGAAAACCGAGTTCCACTCAGAACGGTCTCCAGCAGCCCAAGCCTCCCATGACTGACGACTGTCGGTGTTGAACCCAATAATGGCAATGTTGTTGGCATATGTCGACGAGTCGTACTTTGGGTGAACATCGATTCTGTCGAGAGTGTACACGAGACTGGTTGAGCTCGACGGGTCATTGATGCCAATCTTAAAGTCCTGGCTATTGTCGACTTTGCCGCTAGATAGAAATTTAAAGCAACTGGCTGCCACTACGCCGTTTTGCGAATCCAGAAGAGCAACCTCGCATGACGTCTGTAGACTTCCGAGTACAAGAACTGCGCCGCGGAAATCATTAAGCAGATTGCTGCTTGTGACCGTGCGTTTGGTCATATTAACCGCGAGGCCATGGACCGACTGCCCCAAGCACAGGGCAAGCGCCGCGATTTTTGTGAAACTAGACAACAGTCTCATGGCGCCAAATAAAAAATAGGAAACCTCGATAAAGCGAATTAAGACTCAGAAACCAAGAAGCAAGACTGAGCAATAATGCTCTGTAACTGGGGAACGACGGGTAGAAGGAAGAACGAGTGTGGATGCAGAGGAATGTGCGTATATAAAATGAATAGGTGTTTGCAGGTATACGCACAAGTAGTGCGCAGGGAATATAGTTTTGAAGGTATATAGACGAATAACGAGAGGTAATAGGGATTTTTAGTTAGGCGGGCAATTATAGAGAGAGGAAAATAACGAGGAGGAGAGCGAATGTAAGGACAAAAGGTAGAGAAAAAAGAAGGAGTAAACGATGAGCACATTTCTTCCATTCTAGTTGATGCGAGGAACACTGGGCCGCCTGCGTACAACGAGTAAAGGTGCACCCACCTGTGCCTGGAAGGCATGCGTTCTAAAAACAGCACCGGAATGCTTCTTTTGGAAAGCAACAAACATCAAGTTATGTTGCAGAGAGTGTAAATTACAGCACTGGGCTGCTCTTATTTTCAACGCACTACAAAGAGATCGCCAGAGAAAACTTGCTGAGTTTCTTTGTGAAAAGGGCAAAGCGCGTAGCTTTGTACCTGAAAGAGGACCGCGGTTCTGATGTACACGAAAAAAAAACATGCATGCAAGATGCGCAGAGATTGGCCAACGGCAAAGATTTGTCGACAGGTTTTAACCAGGCTTTTTTCTTTTCTCTGCAGAACCGCTGCCAATTCCTGTGTAAATCTTGGATTCTGACGCTTTGAGGCAGCGGCGGAGTTTGTTAGATGCCAAACCGCTCCAATATTTATTGTATTGTTTGGTCTGTTCGGACGCGCATATTTTGGAAATATATGTCCTGATCGGGAGGTGGTACCAAATAGAAGTACCACTTTGTGAGCGCTGATGTGGCAAACATATTTACGTAGAGTCTATATATTAATGAATTCTAGTTGAATACAGTCTTCTCGGGAGGCAGGCGGGCATTCGCGTTTTCCCAAGGGCTGTATGTCGGCGGCCGTGTTGCACGGTTGGATTCCCAATATGTGTGTGTGGTCGTGACTGTCCAGCCGGTGTTGCGTAATGGAAATGAGTTGGGTGGAGGCGGGTGCTGCAATCCGCTGTGTGCTACTACCGGTGGCAACCCTATTTGTTCGGACTCAATGTCTGCGTTGTAGTTGCTAATGTCAGCAGCGCTAATATCGTCAGCAAACTCCATACGGTAGAAATTTGCTCTTTCGCCCTTTGGGTCCCAGCGAACCGAGTTTTGATGCCTATGCCACCACTTATACAAAAAGTATAGACCGGTGATTACTACAATAGTCGCTATTGG
The DNA here is from genome assembly GCA_027574685.1 of Coemansia erecta. NCBI lineage: Eukaryota > Fungi > Kickxellomycota > Kickxellomycetes > Kickxellales > Kickxellaceae > Coemansia > Coemansia erecta. The sequence continues at coordinate 8,378 of JANBOJ010000026.1, forward strand.
AGCAACAACGGCAACAGCTATAATGTCGCTACGGCTCAGCCCATCTCCAGTGCTACCTTCGTTGCCGTTGTTCTTTTCAGTTTCGCTTGTGTTGCTGTCCGTAATTCCCGTGCTGGACTCAGTATTATCGTCATTGAAGCTACTAGCATCCAAACCTGACTTGTCGTCTAATGCGTATGCTCTTTGCATTGGATAGAAATCGCCAGCTACTGTCTTGAATTCTGACGAACTATTTCCGGCACTGTTTACCATGCCGAATAAGCTACTCCCAGAATACGAGTAGGTACTGTCAAGCCAGAACGTTGGCAGAATTGTGCCAGAGATATCCTGAATCCATGGCATATATGGCTCCAGCATGGTATAGTAGTGGTACTGGTTGCCAGTTGCTTGGCACAGACTGTCGGATGTAATTGCGCTATGGCTGTATACTGCGGCAACAGCCATGTTGTCTGGCTGATAGATGGCCCAAGCAGCTCCGTAGGGAACTACGCAATTGCCGTTTTCGGACGAGGCGTGTGTATGAGAAATGCACATCATCCAGTCAGAGTTGGAACTGTATAGATTGTTAGCCGAGCCACATCCGCTATCTATACCAAGCTCGACAACTTCTGAGTCACTCCATATGTTTTTACTGACGCTTTCCATAGAACGGCTGGTGTAGTACACGCTGCTCCACTCTGCGCGATGTCCGGCAGTCGACGAATTCCAGGACTGCTGTTCATTAATATTAAACCCAATAACCGCAATATTGTTGACATAAGTCGATGCATCGTACTCGGGATGAGCATCAATCCTGCCAATCGTGTATATGTAATTGGTTAAGCTGACTGGATCGTTGATGCCAATTTTGTAGTCCTGGTTGTCGTCTACATTGCCGTCAGGTAGGTATATAAAGCAGCTGGCAGCGACTATTCCGTTCTGCGAGTCCAAAAGCGCGACTTCGCATGATGTCTGCAACCTTCCGAGGATCAGCACGGCTCCGCGTTGACTATTGCCAATGTCACTAGTAGCCACGTTGCGCTTTTCTAAACCTGATGCTAGACCATGGGCTGCTGCGTCCAAGTGATACAGTGCTGCCGTAAGACATATAAACCCTAAGGTTATCCGCATAGTAATACAAAAGTAAAAAAAAAAAATAACTCAAAACATGAGACAAAAATGACGTGTCTTGGCTTTAGAGATGTTTTTGTAAAGAAAATCGGCGCGGATCCGACTAAAGCGCTGGTAAAATATCCATTTTGGGCCGGAAACCTCATTTTTCTGAAACAAAAAAGCAGGTTTTTAGATTAGATGTTCAGCTAAAGGTCATTTCTTTGTGGCAAATTGCCTGGTTGCTTTATTTTGATTTTATTGGATTGTACTAGTATGTGCTTGAGATACCTATACTTGTGTATTACTACTGAAACATTGCCAGGGCTCTTCTACATGGCTCAGAATAGTCCCTAAATGGCTCGATTTGCGTTGTTTTGGCAATAGTCTTTGCTACTATGCATTTCTCCGAGTCAGTAAACCTTATTTTCAGCAACCTGGGGCATCCGATTGCCAAAAGTATAGCTACTTTGGATAGATATTCGCCATCCCGACTTTTGAATGTAAATGCCTCGAAGCTATTTAACCAATTTCCCAAAGGATGGAATTTCTGGCTTATATATGACTTTAACTCCATCAAATTATCCTCGTGCTGTATCGGTAACTTTGTATTTAGTCCGCATTTAAGACTGTATAGATGCGGGGCGTTCTGCAGCAGTGCGACGATATCCTCAAAATAAATCATATCGGAAATGACCAGGTTGCTCAGATTTTCTAGTAACGACTTTTTTGATAACCCGTCATATAACTGGCTAAAAATGATAGAGCCCTTTAGCTCAAGTCGACGAATAGGGGTAAACATAGGCACAGTCGCTTTTAGAAACGATACTATCGAATACACAACATGGCTGTCCACTGAAGACTGTCTCGATTCATCAAATGCGGTATCCATAATCAGGTGTTTTAGATTAGAAAACTGACTAGAATCAAGTGACTGGTATGCTCTAATGCATTCATCAACGCAGATAAGGTTTGAAAGGTTCAAGTATTCAAGGGTTGTGTTTTCGTCACGAGTCAGAACATTGTCAGAAAACGGGTATATACCGGACACGTGAAGGCTTCTAAGTGATGGAAAGTGGACAACCTGGTATTCTGGCCTAAAGAGATTTGATTCTTCATTCTCGCTACGGTCATTATAAACGTTCTGGATATCAAGGACATCAAGAAGGGGGTATATGGTAGGCTCGGAGATATTTGAGTATAACAAACCCTCTACCACAGACTTGGGTAACGAGTTAGCTTCCAGAACTGTAAGAGTGCTGGAGCTGCGTCGGATCAGCTCAACAAACCACCTGTGTGCGTGAGAGAAAATATAGCTAAAGTGGGTCAGTTCTGGGATATTTTTCAGAACAAGCTGGGAGGCTCTATTAAAATGTGCCTCTTCTCTAAACGAAATGTCGCGCAAATCGCAAAAGAAATCCGTAATAGTTTTGTTCAAATATGCCTGGCACTCGCTACTCATATCTGACGAGCAGTCAATAGACCAGGTAATGCCTGCTTTTCGAGCGTTGGGTGCTGCCCGTCTAGCATAGCACAATATGCTTTCGACATTTTGTATCAACCGCAGAGCTTCGGTGTCAGAGCTGCTAGAAAAGCGCAAGTACCCAAAGTTGATCATGAGCGTGTGCACAGACGTGAACTCGAGATTTGCCGCACCTGACTCTTGCAGCCACCTCATTGCATTGCCATTGGTTATGCTCTTGGATCGCTGCATGCTTATATTAAATGCTTTGGCGTAGTGACTCAGTGGCAGGTTAAGAGGTGTAATTCTTTGAGGGCAGGTATCATACTTGAACACCGGCGTACCCGAGTAGCCATACGAAAGCAAAACAGCTCGGCATGCACGCCTGAGATAGCCTGTACGCCATTCTCGACAGCTGTAGAGAAGCGGCCATGCGCTGTCTCCGACATAGCTGGGGTGGTATATATAGGTTGCGATCGCATAGTCAACAACTGAGTCGATGATATGTGCTGGGAGAGACTGAAAGCACGACATTAAAAAAGAGGTGTGACAGGTTATACATAATGTTTGAGGAATAGAAAAAGGAAAAAAGGACAAAAGACGTGAAAGTGAAATTGTCTTGGAATATTTGACGCGGTTGCACACTATTCTGCTAGAGTGTGACTTTAGACACATCCGCTTGCGGATTTTGAAATAGAAAATGGGTTGTACTGTATTGAACAAAATCAATTTTTAATATCTGGGTTGTAATAGCTCGGCTCGTCGATAATCCGCATGTGGCTATGAGGTCCCTTTTCCGCCGGGTTCCAGAATGTAGCGATGCGGCGTTTGCTCCACCACTTGTAGGCAAACAAAGCACCGATGCTGATCAGAATAAACAACAGCGGCACCGAAACGGATATAGCAATAATCTCAGAGCGCGTAAGTCCCTTTGCACTGCCACTACTACTAACCTTTTCGGCGGAATTCTGGGTGCTAGTAGTAGTAGTAGTGGTTGTTTGCGGACTGCTGTACCCAATGTAGTCTGCGTATGCATACGTTTCGACGCTGATACCCGAAGCAACCACAACATTGCCCTGGCTGTCGGTCTCTGTGTTGAGAATGACGTTGGTTATCTCGATATCAGATTCATCCGAGTTGGTCATCAGGTCGGCAATAGCGACAACCGAGCCGTCAACCGTTGCCAGATCACCCTCGTCAATCACAATAGCGCTAGTGTCCGAGTCCAAATTTTGCAGTTCGTTGGTAGTGATATCGGTACTGTCTTGAGCGACACTGTTGGTATTAATGGTATTATCGCCGCTGTTGTTGTTTGAATTGCCGCCAGCGTCATTGCTGTTGATGTTGCTTGCATTGGAGCTGTTCTGGTTGTTGTTCGGGGCTGAGGATGTGTTGACGTTGGTACCGCCTGTGCTGGTGCCGCCGGTGTTTGGTTGGCTTGCCGAGCTGGTTGTTCCGCCTGCATTAAACGATCTTTGCGCCGGATAGAGATCACCTGTGATTGTATGAATATTTGGCAGACTGGCGCTGGGAGAACTAGTCATGGCAAAGTTCTTGTCTCCAGGGTAGACGTAGGCAGAGTCTTTCCAGAAAATTGAATAGTTTGTACCAGTAATGCTTCTGGCCCACGCCACATATGGCTGCAGCAGCGTATAGTAGTGGTACAACGTGTTGCTTGCGTCACACAGACTGTCAGATGTTGTGGATGTATGACTGTAGATTGCCGCAACTGCCAAATCGGTTGGCTGCCATATGCTCCATGCGGTGGTGTATGGTATTTTGCAAGCAGAGTTTGCATACGATACAGGCGCTTGAGTAACACATAGCATCCAGTCAGGATTGGCAGTATAGAGGTTGCTTGCAGAGCCGCACCCGCTGTCAATTGCTATGTCGGCAACACGGGTTGGGGCCCATGTAACTGAGCTCACGCTAGCCATGGCGCGACTAACATAGAATGTGCTGTTCCACTCGGTGCGATGTCCGCCGACAAACATTTTCCATGTATTTGAGCCATTTGGATTGTACTGGACAAGTGCAATGTTATTAGCCAGAGTAGATGCGTCGTATTTCTTGTGCACCGTAATCTGGCTGATATCGTAAACTGTGCTGGTGGATGTGGTCGGATCATCAAATCCAACGCGATATACCTGCGTCGAATCGACTTTGCCGTTTGATAAGAGCTGTATACAGCTTGCCGCGACAAACCCAGTCTGGCCATCTAGAAGTGCAACTTCGCACGACGTCTGAAGACCGCCAGAAATTAGGACGGCTCCGCGAAAATCGTTAACAATGTTACTTGTGGCCACATTGCGCTTGGAAATATCCAGTACAAGACCGTGGGTAGCGCAGCTTAGCGCAAATATAAGTATAACCGTCTGTGTAAAATATGTGTGTAGATTCATGGTGATATAGGGTCTGACGGATGTAAAGGAAGGGGGCTTAGATGCAATTAGACTGTAAAAGTAGCTACACTAGTAAATAAGGAGCAGAAATAATAATACGGATAAAATGTAGATGTAAATGAAAAAAGTAGCATGGATTGAATTGGTAGACAATAGGTCTACAAACGCAATGTTGAGATGCCATTTTTCCTTTGTACTGCACCAAAAAGGCACAAGTGAAGGCTTTCCGCGCATGGAAATATTCCATTACAATTCCAAGTTCTGGTTTTTTTTGTAAAGCTGGAAAGGACTCCAAAGAGGTTCCTGATGCAGCATTATAGTTTCTTTGTGCCTTAAAGCCTCATGTAGATCAAAACAAATGTAATTTTTCTCAAAGGACCGCAAAGATGAAAGAGTCGGACGATGGCGAGTTTAAAAAGACATGGTGTATTTGTCAGGCCGATACTGGCCATTCGATACGCAAAATCTAATTTACCACTGGTTTTCGATTATAGGATCACGGTGTCTTGATTCACTACATGTAAACCTCTGTGTGATTTGGCCCCAGTGAGCTCTTGTTGAGTGGGACTCTTAGGTTTGATATGGATCTGCAGCTTGTTGACGGCATGGCAAGTCAACAGCGTGCATATCATGTATCACACTCTCATAGCCCATACACTCATGTCCACTACGTTGTTCAATCACAGCGTCACCCGACAACACAAGCTGATCTAACATTCCTTATTATGCCAGCACAGCATGTAAAACGTATATGCCAGTAGCGTATATGACTGTCAGAGTTTCGGTCAGTTTGATATAATCAACAATATAATCGACAGATAACACTTCTGATATATCACTGACATCATGTCATAGCTAGTTGATAAGTCCAGGCTACAATGGCTGTCCCATCATATATAAACATGGGTAGCCTACCCTCTCTCGCTCCCTGGCTTTTTGCTTGTTGTCAAATTACTTTCCCTTACTTTTCTTGTCACTGAAATATATTTTGTCGGGATTCGGAAAATGGCAATTGGCGAGACATCTACTCCACTGGATAACACCTTGGACTCTGTCAGCGTGACTGCTGGTATGTCTACCGATGCTTATGCTGCGTTTTTCAAGTCATATGCACCGGATTTCGATCCCGACCTTTTGACTATGACTACCGTCGAATAGGTTGATATAATAAACCGCCTTATTAAGAACGGCATGCAGGAGCTCGACCCTTACTATGTCATGAAGCTAGCAAAGGAAAAGCTCAAAGGAGTTGCTCTTACCTTTGTTGAGACAAACCATTACAGCGACTACGATCAGATGGCCAAGTCACTTCTTGCCGAGTTTTCTGATAACTGGTTCCAGAGCGCTGTGCTAAAGATAATAGAGTCGGGCGAGGCGTTTAGCGACTATCCGATTGACCAGCGTAGAGACCGACTAATGCATCTATTTAAGCTTCTCGGCAGCAACAAGGAGGCAGTGTCTGCAATTGCAAACTACCTCTACCACGAGGACAACACCGCCTGGGAGAACGTTGGAATCAAGCCATCTCAGACCCGTGCTGAAGACTATGCCAGCTACACTGACACGTACTGTAATGCGGCCGACCACATCATGGCTAGACAGTGTGCTAACGAGGGTAAATCAAAATATGACGCTTTGGATGAAGAGCTTGCGTCCCTTAAGACAAGCTACCAGAGTCTGAAAACTAGTCATAACGATATGTTGTCTTGCTTTAATGCCCTCAATAAAAAGTGTCAAAAACATTTTGGCAACTAGTTGCTCATTTAATTTTTTTCTAGGCTTTGGTTATTGTCAGAATAAACAATATACGTGAATCTTATATTCTAATACGAGGAATATGCGGTGGACTGGCTTATCGTAGCCCATCGCATGGCGGTTCAAGCCGCAATCATATTAGTGGAATCGATTGCCGCCACTCAACACGTTCTCATTTTAAAAAAAAGCGATGGTGAGTCACGCGGATTCTCGGTTTAAAAAAGCGCGCACCTGTTGCATCGTTGTGATTCAAGCCCTGGGAACAGCTGACAACAATGCAAAAAAATTTCCGACAATGAAAATATTTTTCTCGCGTGGTATGAGAGGCATGTTTTTATAAGACCAAGAGTGGAAGTGCGAGAATACCTTCTGGCACTCTACTCTTTTGTTTTTTTTTTAAATAAAATACCAACTACTTTTTATTACATCTACGTCTAATGTCTGCGATCGCTATCCCGAGCATAGTCCTTAGCCGCTCACCAACTGACGAGCATCCTATTCAAAGCCAGGACGACATGGTTGTGTGCAAGCCGTCGGAAGATAGCAGTAATGAGGCGGACGAGGAGACGCAAAAGCAGATTGGCGACGAGCTGGCAAAGTCGGTTGCGGAAATGTTCAAGACAAAAAAGCAACCGGCCAGACCGCAGGTTCAGGCAAACATCTGCAGCAAGTGCAACGGGATTGTCTACGGCGACGCATACTCTTACCATGTAAGCCGCTGCTATGGGTCTTCGTAATATACAGACAGATGTTGCCGACTCTATTTTCTACGTCTGTCGACCAAGCGCTTATTACCAAAGCTCAATTCCATGTAATTTTATTTCCAACTCAATCAATCAACGAATAAATTAATTTGCGCTGGTCAATTGTCGTCATCGCACATGAATTTTTTGTTTTGGCAAGTTCACCGGTTGCATTCAATTTCATCGATTAGTAAATCTGTTCGATGCTGTAGCTGTGCGCCAATAAATGCAGCACCTTGCGCTAATTGACATTGCGGGTATTTAGCGGGCTCGAGAATAAGTCCAAAGATGCACTTGGATTTACTAGTGCCGCTGCAAGTGCGCATTGCTATGCTGCTTTTTGTCTAAAACGTTTGAAAGAAAAATGTTTTGAATGTACAGGCGCGCGTGTTTCAATTGTAGAGTACATGCTGCATAAAAATGTACATATATACATATGGATGCGGTACCATATGACGGACAATGGGTTCAGCTGATCTGCTTTATCTTTTTGCGAACCCTTGCTGGCCGCAAACTGAAATGTCTGGTACACAATGTAATAACAATGCACGTATCGGGCGATTTGTTGGCGTCTTAATTTCCTTGCGGAGATTAAGCGTCTTTTTTGGCATACATGGGAGCATACGTGAGACATGTAGAACATGTGACAACCGTATCGACGCAAACATTTCATCAGCAATATATGGTGCTCCTGCCTATTGCACAACATTATCGTCACGCTTTTTTTTAAAAAAGCACTATATATGCACCTGATTATGTAAAAAAAAGGAGAAAGGCACGCTGGCAACTGTGCATGTGCAGAGGCACTAGCTTAATTCATTTCAATCTCGATGTTGCAATCCTTGTATTGTAACGTGTCTACCAATCTTTCTAGTGCGATTGGGGCAATTGCAGAGACAGGTGTTCTCCGCGCCTATGTACATTCACGGTTTGCTGCCTATTTATTTCTGTTCTCATGGTGGACGGACATGCCAGTAAATATGCTGCATGCGGTGTAGCATTAAATGAATACATTATGCCGCAACTGCATCAGATCCACGACGATTCCGCTTTTGGCAAACAGTCCCGTACTATCGATTAGACGGATATGTACAAGATGTGCCTACGCTTCCTCCTCCAGCACGGTTGCGCGCTTATGTGAGACCTGCATTTTCAGTTGTAAAAGACGAACGGACGCCGATTTGTCTTAAAAATGGCGTGTGCATACATGTCGCATTTATGAGCGGTGGGAGAACAAGCGACCGAGCGGCCGATTGGAACAAAATAAACAATATTTTGTATAGCAAACAGTCACCGCTGCGTCTAGACACATAGAACACTTGCTCTTCTATTTCCTCTTTCTCCATCTCTGGCCTGCGAGCTGGCGGGCTCTGAAATGTTTGTTTACGTTCTCCTTTGCCCGCGATCTTTTGCGCGATCACACCCTTTGTGCGATAGACAATCTTTGTGGCAAATGTAAAATTGAAAGAGAAAACACGTTAAGTGTACTGAACACTTGAAACACATGATGTGCACGATTGACACGAAAAACAGAAGATAGGGCTAATGGCAATCACCGCCACTGTCCACGTCCACCCCCCTTCCCCCTTTTCCGAGTTGGTTTCACTTTTGCGTGAAAGAAGCCGCTAGAACTGGCGCGCCAAGAAGGGGACTTGTTAATTTTACCCGGTACTCGCAAAGATTGCTGCCGCTGTTTTTGTTGTTGTTGATGCTTTTCTCGCCCTTGCTTGTCCAGTAATCTGGGCTTGCGGCCTTTATGTCTGCCGCCAAGTGTCTTTGCATCTTTTTGTCCCAAATCCTGTTCTTGCATTATCCTGTCAATTTCCGACAAAAAGGCTGCCTGACCGGCTGCCTGTCGCGCATTGCATCTTTGCTACACTGGAGCAGAATTGGGGGCAGCGCTGCTGGCTGAAAACAGGGCATGTGGTGATCATTCTACCACCCCCTCTGTACCCCCCTTGTCTTTCAAATAGCTTTGTTACCAATCGTTTCCTTTGCGGAGAAAAGGAAATGGCCCCTTACTGAGAAGCCAAAAGAAAGGATAAACATGGCCCCTTCTCTATTTTTCCCTCTCTCTCTCTATTCTATGTGGCTGTGCGCCCTTGGAATAAAAATAATTTCGGGCAGATTGAAAAAAATCTGCGATATAAAAAGAGCAGCAATTTCCTCACATTCCAAAATATCCCTCTCTATTATTTTTCCTCTCTGTACAGCAGCCACGCCAAAGACATTTCTAAATTTTAATCTTTTTGTAATTCTAATTACCTCTTACACGTTTTCTTTCGATTTTTAGCTCTGTGTATATATCTCGACTATATCTATAAATAATGAAGTGCAACACCTGCGAGTTTGAGTGCGGATCTGCCGACCTTTATTTCGACCATCTATATTTTGACAGCCGCCATATCGAGCTCGCGCAGAAGGAAGCCGAGGAGGAGACCAAGAGCAAGGAGGCTCGCAGATCAAGGTCAATCAAGCGCTCGAGTATTCTTGTCGTCTAGAGATGCGTCTCTGGCCAGATACCATACAACATTATCTGTATATTAGCTAGCTGCTCCTCTACCACAGCACGACCAGCTCGTTCAATGTCTATCTTATAACATCACTCCTGCATATCTCTTTTCTTGTAAAAAAAATCCGTATTTTGCATTTTTATTGTCTTGTCAAAAAAAACAATGTTTACACATCACATGAACGATTACATGAATCGACATTAATGAGAGCGCGATCAAGTAGGCCAATCGTCACATCTCGCAATGTAATTTGCTCACCATGCATGTGACTGTGGACAGCAGCATCGAGAGATAAACAGGGGTATATCAATGCCAGCATGAGTATATATGTATGAATCGACTGTATAAAAGGAGGGTAAGACTAGAAAATGAACGGGTTTAGGATTTTACAATCGAGTATAGAGAAAATGTAAATTTAGCAATAGTCGTGTGCCGCGTACTGGGGAGCGTCGCCGTCGTCAGAGCCAGAGCCAAAGTCCTGGGTCCAGAAGCCATTGACGCAAGCCAGCCCCATGTAAGTGGCATTCGGATCAACAATGTTCTCGTAGTGCGGGGGATCGTTCATCCACATGTCAAAGACATCTTTGATGCTCGAGCCGGGTGCTTCGGCAATGTTCTCAGAGGCAGACGCAAAACTGAAGCCGTTGCGCTGCAGTCTGGAGCCGAGCTGCCCGTTCTGCGGGTCGTTGTGGGTCATCGAGCGGACGCGCGACTGGTACTCAGAGTGCTCGTGGGCGGCGCGGGTCATGGCCGGGTGTAGGGTCAGAGGGCGCAGACCGACTCTGTGTCTCTCCTTGTTGACCATGCACAGCATAGCGCGCTCGTCTTGGCTTGGGTTGTAGCTCGAGGCCGGCTTGTGATAGTCGGGCTTCTCCTCGTGGGGCTTGTCGTTATGATCGCCTCCGTACAGCACATATTTGATAATCTTGGTCACTGGGTCCCGGCGTGCCAGACGCTCGGCGGAGGTGGGTGCAGGGAGGGCTGAGCCGACATGGGCCATCGAGAGCAGCGTAGCCCCCACGGCAGCGAATCCGAAAGTAGAAAGCTTCATCTTGTATGTGTGTATGCGGGTTATTCCGTTGTTTAAACTGTCAACTGATTGACCTAGAATTGGTGATGATGTAAAAACAGGGATGGGCAGAGTACGGTGAGGAGTTTAGAGAAACAACGTCGATGATGAAGGGTGTAAGATGGAGAGAAAGATAATAAGAGAAAGAGAGTGACGAAGGGGACGGGGGACTGAAATCAACTATGGCGGGGGAATGTTGTTTTAGGGTGCGAGTGCAAGGGCTGGGAGTAAGGGGTATATAAGCGAATATACGTAATTTACAGGCAGCTTTGAAGATACACACAAACAAAAAACAACAACAACAGCAATGGTTTTTGACAATGGAGCTCGGAGGAGAGAGAATAAGGCAGGGCCAGCTAAAGGTACTGGGAGTATGTGATGGTTTTGAGAGAATGAATGGGTGTGAACGAGCGTGACGGAAATGGAGGCTGAGGAAGGGCGGCAAGGTTAGGAGTATATTGTTATCAACTAACAATAACAGAGAGGCGGTATATAAAGGGAATGGAAGAAGAAAAAACTAGACGGCGAGAAAGAAAGAAACCAGCATATGAGGTAGTCCAAGCAGGCTGGCATTCGCTATTTAAGGATAAAACGAGGCTGACTTTATATTTCTTGCATTTGGTTTGTGCTCGCTTGAAAATGAAAAAGAAACATGTCGATTGTTCAATGTCATTTCATGCTAGGCGAGCACAAACGAAACACTACAGTGGCGCTACTATAGCAGAATCGCCAACAATAATAAATGCTCGTTCAGTTCGCACATCTGGACGGAATCTGACAATTACGATAAACAGAGTCATTCTGCGTGTCCCAACATGCAAGTATGGGCAGTCGCGGGCATGGCGACGGATACTGGCAGCTCGTGGCCCGCCTTTTTGTGTACGATATAGGCATTTGCATTGATTAGCAAAAGAGAGAAAGAAGGGGGAGACCGGGGAGCGCTTCCAGAAAAAGAATTAAGACGACACAGTCCTGGAACAATCAAAAAATATACAGAGGACAATAAAATGGCCGGGTTTGATATTCACTGACTCTGTTTACGGCCGAGCAATAGTAAACAGAGTAGGAGATGGCATACCGCGGTTGATCTCGAGCGCTGTGGGCATTTACCTTGTGTCCTTGCGTGTTCTGCGACAATGCATATAGACGGTGATGGTAGTATACTGTTTGGGATTGCTCTGGATAGCTGGCTCACAGTGCACGGATACTTGGATCCAGTGGTCTGACGCTGCGTCGGGGCCGTGCGAACGAGGTGTGTTGCGGAACGACTAGATTGCTGAATGAATCGGCGGGCGGAATGTTGGCGTGTTTTTTTGGGGGGTGGGGGATGAGAGGAGGGAGGCAAGGAGGGAAGAAGAAGAAGCGAACATGGCTCTTTTGTTGCGTATTTGAATCCAATTTTGCATTGTCTGCCTCCCGTTTCGAGAATCTAGAGGCGGCAAACAGTAAACATATTGCTACTGCGCTCTGTATACGAATATATTGAGCGGTCCTGGCCGCGCTGCGCAAGCAAGCAAGAATGAATGAACGAATGAATGGCAGTAGCGCATTTATATCTTTTCTTGATGGACTGGAGGAGCAAATGGGCTATTAGGCCATGCACGGTTGACCGATCAAGCAGGCTTGATCAGACGTGCTACTGCCTGGTGCCCGATCGGACTCGGTCCACTGTAAGAGCAAGCCACAGTAGCACAGCTTTATTGGTCAGATTGCGTCCGAAATGCTGAAGTGTAATCAGCCTAAACTGATCCATATGGATTATTGTTCAGTGTGCCTTTTTGCCAGTCGAGACCTGTTTTGGCAGACTGCCAGCAAACACCCACAGTAGGCAAACGTTGCCATCTGGCGTATGTATTTTGCCTGATCGATATCCAAACAGAGCCGCGCGCTATCGGATGGCGGCGCATATATCGCCCATGCACACTGCGTATCCGGATGTGTGCTGATCAAATCATTTGACAATAAACGGCAGCTGCTGTACCCAACAGCATTGGAGAGATGGACATGTGCTTGCTTTATTGCAGCAACGCGGATATGGCCTTAGTGTGTCTAAAACAGGATGGATGCAGCGTATGGTAAAGAGAACGCGCGTGCTGCAGAATCTTGCATCTTGCCAGGCTCGGTACATCCTTTGTCCCACTTCTGCGAAGCGGCACAAAAAAAAAGGACGGTGGACTGTTCGGCCTTTCACACATACCCAGATACTGGATTTGCCGCCAGGCAATGTGTTCACATACCAGGCTTCTCACACATGCACACATCCTCTGGAAGGATTTCTTGTGCACTGTTTTCCTCTTTGAAAAAAAAATGCTCGAGCACTTGACAAGTGGGCCCCTACAGCACAATGCAACATCAAGCCTTTCAGATGTGTGCGCTAATTTTTTTTTATGCTGCCGGTTGTCTGTGCTCTGTCAAGTGACCGGACCAGCAGTTTGCGGCACGGCGGACCAATGGGTGTGCAGGGAACAGCTTTGTGAGATTAAATAAAATGGGCTGAAAAAGGAAAGTGGGAATATTCAGCCTTATCTCGCCCACTGTTGATAGGACGGCGTTGGCTCGAAACACGCCGCGCCTCAGGCTTGCAAAAAAAGGCATGTGAACTTGCAACAAGAAAAAAAACGGGTGGGGGGATGGATAGCAGCAGAGCGGGCAGGCGCGAGTACGGCTTGAGCCTGTAGCAAGCCTGGCATCTGAACAGTGGAAAAAAGAAAGAAAATCGGAGGGCCGAACACACCGAGCCTGAGCACTCTCCAGCAAATGGCAGCGGGCGCTTGAGGCCATGGGAGGTTTGAAAAAAAAATAAGCTGGCCTTTTTTTTTTTGAAAAGCAGAAACCAGGTCCTTATTTGGGATCTGCCGCGAAAAGGAAAAAAGCATTCCGAAAAAAGCGCCTATCCCACTTCAAACCCCCTATTTCCCCCCGCCCCAGTCACAGCCCAAAGTGGAAAAAAGGCGAAGCGTTCCTACTGTGCCCGAGATTGTACGGCGGGTTTGATATATAAAGACTTGTGTCGCACACTGCAAACATTCATCTTGAGTTTTATATTCTTCTTCTCCAAAGCTGCTTGAAGCTAGAGGTCTTTATTGTTTGTTATCCACCCTTTCTTCACTATTCAACACATCCACCTTTATATTCTCACTCCGGACATTACCCGACGCACAACTACAATCATGTTTACTTGCAAGTGCTGTGGATACGAATGCGACTGCATGGATCTCTACTACGATCACATAATGTTCGACAGCAGACACCACGAGATGGCAGCGCGCGAGGCCGAGGCTGTGGCAGCAGCGGCGCAGGGCAATAATGCCAAGCGCATGAGCAGCAGAGGGAGCCTCGGGAGTATGCGCAAGCGCAGCTCGCTCCTGTCCAGAACCAGCAGCGCGCAGATGCCGTCCAGCCGCGTGCCGAGTAAGGCCACGTTCTTCCTGGGCGCCGAGGCATTCTAACGAGCAACCGAAACTGCATCACGGCATATATCCATCCACATACCATGTACAAACCGCACTCGCACTTTTCTCCTTTTGCCCTGTACTATATTAGACAGTACGCTACGCTATTTTTCTTTTTCTGTAATATAGAATTCTCTCATTTGTTTTACTTGAAACCGTGCAACAGCATATTGTGTGGCCCGGGCCAGGCTTGGTGGTTTGTGTGACTTTGTCTGTTTTCTTAGATGATACATTATTACATTTAAGCGGTTTCGACATATGCACGATAATGCAGCATTTGCGGAGAAAAATGCATGTGTGCCACCATGTCCCATCCCTATTCCCATCTCCATCTCCATCTCCGTCCCCAATCACAAAGCAACAACAACAACAAATACAACATCTGCCGATATGCAAGTGAACATGTGGCCCGGTGGCTATGTGCTGCGGGATAACATGTTTTTTTTGTGTGAATGTGTGTGTGTGTGTGTGGACACCTGTTCCCGCTCTCACACTCACACTCACGATGCATGCATTGCCCGGGTCTCTGGTTGGCAGAAAGGAATTGATGCTGGCCTGTTGATATGCCGCAATGTCAATACTGGCTGCAGCTCCAAACGCCGTGCTGATTAGATCTAACACGTAGTCCAAGCGTGAATTGCTATCTCGGAAGATGCCCATTTTCGAAAGGGATATCATCTATATATAGCACTCGTTTCTCCGACCGGAACAGTGCGCTCGCATTGGATAAAGGCAACCTGCCTGCCTGCCTGTTCCCACCCGCAGTCATGTTCCGATTGGCTCCCAGCACATATCGCAGGATAAAAGCGAAAGAGCCAAAAAAAAGGGCGGAGAATATTACCTGTCCAAGCAGAGTTTCCCACCTGTCCAAAAACGGCCACATCACCGCAAACCTATCAAGTCTCTATTATCCAGCTTCAAACTACTTGCTCTGCCTGCCCGTTTTGGGCAGCGTAGTACTCGGCCTCCATGCGCGAGCGCCATTCGGAAATTTCCTTCTTGAGCTCGGGCATGGGCTCGAGCATGTCGACGGTCAACTTTGCGCGGTTGAACGGGTCGCGCGGGTCGCTGAGCAACTGGCCCTTGATCACGGCCAGATCCATGACGCTGCCCGAGGTCGGCAGGCGCACGGGCTCGGTGATCAGGGAAGCCAGCAGGGGGTCGAGGTACTGCTCGGGCGCCTGGTCCTCGAGGAACTCGACCAGCCGCGAGTCCACCTTGGCCTCCTTGCACCTCGCAGCGAACGCGAGCAGCCGCCCGAGGCTCTCGGGGCTCTTGAGCGACCAGCGCTCGAGAATCGCATGCGCGTCGGCGAACAGCTGAGGCGAGTACGAGCGGTCGTCTTCGACCACAGCTGAGACAAAGCGGGCCACCTCGGGCGACGCGCCGTCGGCCAGGCCGAGGTGGATGTACACGCTGGTGAGCTCGGAGAGCAGCACGCGCGGGTTGAACGCAAAACGCTCCTTCATATCGCGCACCTTCAGACTGGCGCACTTGGGGCCGGCGAGCTGCTTGAGGTTGTAGTTGAGCATGGCGGCCAGGCGGCCGACCACCTCGCCGGCCTGGAACGGCCTGGGCGACAGCCTCGAGAGGAACGCCAGCATATGCACGGTCTCGTGGGCCAGCGACACATACGTGGTGGCCATGCGCTCGGCCTCCTGCAGCCGGTCGGCCACGTTGTCCTCGGCGCTCTGCGGCGCGCGGTGCTCGAGCTCGTGGATCAAGGCCAGCTTGCTCAGCGACTCGTCCAGCAGATACGTCGTGTCGGTCATCAGCCGAGCCACGAACTGCTCGATGACGTGCAGGTCGCGCGACACGCTGCCCGTGCTCGCCGTGCTGTGCTGCTGCGAGAAGAAGCGCTGCGTCGTGGCCACGTAGCTGCCGCCGCTGCGCGCCCACAGCGACCGCAGCGTGCGCGCAATGTAGTAGCGCACGTTGAACTTGTCGTAGAACTGCGAGCTCGCGCCCGTGCGCTCAATGTCCACGTACAGCCGCAGCAGCGCGGGCACCAGGTACTGCCTGGCGGTCTGGTTCGCATCCAGGTTCGCCTGGAAGCGCTCGACCGACGGGTGGTACTGCAGGCGCGCCAGGCTGCCGCCCAGCGTATCCACGTGGTCGTCGTTCTCGCGCGGGTCGCGGTACGTCAGCATGTGCAGCACGTCGACCAGATGCGACTTGAGATGCGGGTTGCTCAGCAGAGCGGGCCGCGCCAGGAACGTGATGATGAACAGCGGCAGCACGTCGTCGAACGTGCGCAGCCCGGCGTGGCCCACCTGCGCCGTCGGGTCGGTCAGCGCCTCGGGCACGTGCACGGCGGCGAACACGACAAAGTCGATGACGTCGTCGATCAGGAACTCGGGCAGCATGCGCCACGCGTCGGGCATCGCGGCCTCGGCGGCCCCGGCGGAGCTCCCGTCGGGGCTCTCGTCGGGCATGGCGAACGGCTGCTGCGGGAAGGCGCGCCGCGCGTCGACCTGGCGCAGCAGGAAGCACATGACGAAGCGGTAGAACACGAGGATCGAGCCGAGCCGCCGCGGGTCCAGCACGTGGGCGTCCAGCGCGGCCTTCTCGCGCTCCATGTCGGCCAGCTGGGCCCTCCAGCGCCCGAGCAGCGCGGGCAGCGAGGCGCGCTGCGCGGGCGCCAGCAGCGCGGGCGACGCCTCGAACCGCCTGATCTCGCTGCGCATGCGGCCGATGCTCTTGAGCGTGTTCTTGTAGCGCCCGATGGTGGCCATCGGCCCGACGTGCAGCGCGCTGGCCGTGGCGAAGAAGCAGTCGGCGATGAAGCTCGGCGTGCCCGTCCCGGGCGCGTCCAGCCTTCCCTGCAGGTACGCGTCGGCCGCCTGCCTGTCGGCGTTGACGCGCGTCAGGTCGCGCCAGTAAGCCGACGTCGCGTGCTGCGCGTCGTCGAGCCCGCCCTCGTGGGCCGTGCGCAGGGCCCGCAGGGTGACCCAGTCGGGGTCGACGCGGGCAATCTTGGCCAGCAGCGCGTCCTGCGTGAACGGCTCGGCCAGACGCGTCCACACGGCGGCCAGGTTGTCGGCGAACCCGTCGGTGACCACGCGCGACGCGTCCACCTGCATGGCCGCGCGGTGCGCGTTGGTGGCGGCCGCGCGCAGCGTGTACTGCAGCGCGGCGGCCCGCGCGTCGGCGCCGCTGCGCACCAGCCGGTCGAAGACCGTGAACAGGGCCGCCTGCACAACGTGCGTGGTCGAGCGCAGGCCGCTGTGCAGCGCCTCGCAGTCGGCCCTGCTGCGCGAGGGCGCGTCGGCGTAGTACTCGGCGGCCACCGCCCGGTCGCTCGACGGGAAGCCGCTGAGCGCGAGGAACGGGCCCAGCGTCGAGCGCAGCTGCACCAGCCGCCCGGCGTTCTCCGGCGCGTCGAACGCCGGCGTCAGCGTCAGCGCCCGCGCCACCGCCGGGTGCGCCGTCAGCGCCTCGAGCACCCCGAGCACCCGGCGGAACCCGGGCCGCAGCAGGCTGTGCAGCGCCGGCTGCATGACCGTGCGCATGCCCAGCTCGGAGAACACCGGCGCCACGACGTCCTCCAGCCCGTCGCCGGCAAACCGCTCGACCATCTGCTGCGCCCAGCCGCCGGCCGTGACCGCCTGGTACGCGGCGTCGTCTTCGGCCGCGAGCAGGAGGATGTCGCCGAGCACCTTGCGCCCGGACCGGCCTGCCTGCGGGAACATGTCGGGAATCTGCAGCGCCAGCCCCATGTACGAGATCAGGAGCGTGCGCGCCGCGTGCATCGTCGCCACGCGCGCCTGCCGCACCTCGGCGTCCAGCGCCCGGCCCTTGGCGCCCTCCAGGTTGGCCACGACGGCCTGCACCGACTGCCAGCTGGCGAGCAGGTACTCGAACACGCTGGCCCCGCTGGCCGCCACCCGCGCCTCGTCGAGCCGCGCCACGAGCACGCGCTCGAGCGTCGATGGCGTTATCAGCGCCGCCGCGCCGCCCTCGGCCGCGAGCTCCTGCGCGACGTCCGCGAGGTGCATCCGCTGCTGGCGCCTTGGGTTTGTGTTGTCCAGCGTCACGCCGAGCACCGACGAGAGCGCGTCGTCCTGCCACTGTTCGAATGTCTACAAGGGTTTGTTTTTCGGAGTAAAAAGGTGTCGTGGTCGATTAGTCTGCGGGCATTCAGGGCGCATGTGGGTGGGTGGGTGGAGGGCACGGTCTAACCCGGACCTTTTGTGTCGTCGTCATTGCCGATCTGCAATGTGCTGTGTGGTTTTGGAGTATGCTTGAAATATCGTATTTAATGCTGCAGAAAGAAGGCTGCGCAGCCCCAATGGCTGAATGTGTGAGATGACGAATCTCGCCCTACATATGCGGCTCGCCAGAGCGAACTGCGGCTCGGACAATAGGGTCAGCCAAGCTGTGCCAGCAGGCCAAAACACCAAAGCAAAAAAAATATGCTCGAGAGAAAGGGAAAGCCAAAACAGGCCGCGCGGATCACTTTTTTTCTTTTGGGCGCTGTGTTGATATTTTTATGCCAAGGCCTGGCCTGACTGCGAGTCAAGCCAGGCTCCGGTCCAAAGCATGGAAGCGAAGCGGGACGCAAAATAGAAAAAAGAAATATCTAAAAGTGTGCGCGTGCGTGGTTTCCCTGACTGGGTTCCAAATCGAAGGATTCAATCCTGGCCTCCCCCACCCACCCACTCAGCACATCTTTGTTTCTCTTTTGCCCGGGTGCACAAAAAGGCAAGCAAGCGGGTGGGCGAGAGAGAAAGAGGCAGAGAGAGAGAGAGAACGCTCTCTCTGGCGCGGACAGGAGAAAGAAAACCCGGAAAAACCACAGGCACACGGAGATTGGCAAGCCTGGTATTTTGATTGGAAGGCGAGAAAAAAAAAGCACAAACAGCCTTTTTTTAACACGTCGTCGTCTGTCCATCCTTCTCTGGCACACACAACACACACACGCCTTGCTTTTTTCCTCCCCTTTTCTGTTTATAGTTTAGGCAATTTCTATCAAACCCAACTTTTTTTCAACATCTTTATACTTCTTACTCTTTCTTTCTCTCTTCTATTCCAATTTAATATCCCTTCTGTATAATGAGCTCTGAAATTCGTCGCAAATTGGTCATCGTCGGTGACGGTGCTTGTGGAAAGACCTGCCTGCTCATCGTGTTCTCCAAGGGCACCTTCCCTGAGGTAAGCTTAGCTTCTTTTTTTCCTTATTGCTGCTGCAGCTATACTCTGGTTCCTCATCTTGCCTGCGCGAGATTGCCAGTCCTGCGCTCATTCACATCTCCAAACTCTGTTTGGTTCTAGATTAGGCTGTCTTTTTTTGTTTGCAATTTTGACAGCGACCACAACATGCCACAACGCCCGTATGCAGCGAGATTCAGCTAATTGACAACCTTCTTTTCATATATATGCATCTCTGTCTTGCCGCCTGTAGGTGTATGTGCCCACCGTGTTCGAGAACTACGTTGCGGATGTCGAGGTCGATGGACGGCACGTGGAGCTGGCTCTCTGGGATACAGCAGGTCAGGAGGACTATGACCGTCTGCGCCCCCTGTCGTACCCCGACTCGCATGTGATTATTATCTGCTTCGCCATCGACTCGCCCGACTCGCTCGAGAACGTCCAGGAGAAGTGGATATCGGAGGTCATGCACTTCTGCCACGGCCTGCCCATCATCCTGACCGGATGCAAGATGGACCTGCGCAGAGACCCCGGAACCATCGAGATGCTCCGGCAGATTAACCAGACCCCAGTCACCCAGGAACAGGTAAGCAAACGCAAACGCAAACGCAAAAAAATGACGGGTGATTCAAATATGCAATCATTGCGATTTGATTAGATTGCACAATAATTGCCATGAATAATGGCCGTGGTGGCTGGTAGAGTGTGCCCGTGTGCCGGTTGTGAACAAGAAGTGAGCCAGAATACTAATCATTTCTAACGTCATTGTAGGGACGGAGTGTCGCTGACAAGATCATGGCTGCCGGCTACTACGAGTGCTCGGCCAAGACGAACGAGGGCGTGAGCGAGGTGTTCCTCAACGCCACGCGCGCAGCCCTGATGTCCAAGCCCAAGAAGAGAACCAAGAAGAGCGGATGCCTCCTGCTCTAAGCATCTTGTCCCCCCCCCCCTCTTTCTTGCCTAACTCAGCTCCCTTTTTCATGTTTGGTTTCTGCTTATTCCATTAGCTCGGACGCGCAGAGTGTGTGCTCTCTTTATAGTAATAGTTCAAAGGAGGGTGGCAGTACTAGCCCATTGCCTCGCTCTACTGGAATAAAAAGCTGGCTCCCCTTTAACTCTTTGTTTTCCCACCTTTCATTCTCTCTCTCTTTTCTATCTAGCAATTAGCAACAAGATTTACCATATATTGAACCACCAGAGTGTGCACATTAATGTACTTGTGATCGCTGTGAGAGAATAGTCAGCCGTGCGGCCTTCCCCGGCTTATTGTCCGAGGCTTTCCTGATTGTGTGCGTATCAGAGAAGCCAAAGTGAATAGCTCTCGCCGTTTTGGAGGGCATGCGTGTAGGCATAGATGGGACCATTGCATTGACCATTGCGTTGCGCCCTGTCCTTGTTTGCCCAACACCCTTTTTTGGACGTAACAATCAATTTTGTGTCGTAAGGCTTATTCCGCCCGTACATTCTGTGACAAAGACATGGAAGCACACTGAATTACCATATCATACCACATTGTCCATGCCCCCGTTGGCAGATGGATGTTATTACGCCCTATTGCCACAAGTGCGTGCGGATTCTAGAGTGCACGCAATGTCCGAACAGCTTGCATGCATTCAATTTCCCAGCTACATAACGAGTAGGTTGCCAGTGTACTGTGAAGCAAGAAGAAGAGGGAAGAAGAAATCACTTTTAGCGCTCTGTTCGTCTCTGCTGCATTGCGCACAGTCGATCTCTCCTTCCGTCTCTTAACGGATATACCACCTTGCTTCTGACCGTGCTAATCCCCCCATGGGCATGTATGTGTGTATCTTTCAAAGGTGGATGAGCGTGTTTGTGACCAGAGATGAATCGCATATTCCTGCGCCCCTGTGCCAGCTAGTCAGCCATGTTGGGCAAAGTGTGCTCTTTTTTCTTTCTTCTTTCTCCTTTCTGCTTGCTGCAGGAGTGTCTGTTTTTAGAGCATAAAATAGCGTCAATCCCATTTCGCTTTTTTCCAACTTTACACCATCATCGATGACCCCACCACCCCTGTCAATAGCTAAAAAATTTTCACATTCTTTCCTTTTTTTAAACCCAGTCAATAGATGGCCAACCTCATTAGTCTTGCCCGCATGTTCGTATACGCTTTTATTTTTTTTCGGCCTGGAGTAACGCACACCCGAAAGTACATATGTTATGACATGTCCTGATACAGCAAGCATGCACAAGTCTCTCCCGAGTCCCAGCAATGCTGGCAGAGCAAAAACAAAACAGACCGAGAAATGGCGAACACGCACACGCATGTGTTTCTGTGACGATTCCCGGTCGCGCTAGAAGAGATATCCTGACATTTTTCCCACCAGCACATACATGCTCGCTACCTCGTGTTTCTTACCATCTCTTTCTCTCTTCTGTGCAATATGCACAACTCGCCTCTCCCATTGTAACTGCTCCGTCTCTATTCGTCATTGAAATATTTTTTCTGTCTGATTTTGTCGAGTCTCTGAGCTACAGTGGCCAGCTCCTCTGCACAATAAAAAAAAGCTGTACGTATCTAATCATCTATTGGTATTCTACATGCCCAAGCCCACCTTTCTATTCGCCACAGGTGCAGATCTACTCAACCCACCCGCCCGCATTTCTCGTTTAACCCCCTCCCCCCACACACCGCCACCACCATCACCCGGCTGCCGTTTTGTTCCTGGATTTTTTCCGGTTTCCTCTTTCCTCTCACTTCTTTTCTATTCTCTCTCGCACTCACCTACCTAATACGCACAGTCATTCTTTTTTCATTACTTTTCTCTCTCCCCTTCCTCCTCCCTCAGCCCCTGGCATTGGCCGCATTAGACTGGCTTTAGATAACCGCCAAAAAATCAAATAAAACATTTTTGTTGTTAGTTTATTTGTTTGTACTATCACACGCCCAAATCACATTTCTTTTTCAATTCTATTTCTTTTTTTTTCTATCCAAACATACACCGAGTGGGCAACAAGGTACGCACCAGTTTGACATTAGTAGATGCATATGTTGTCTTCTCTATATCCTCTTTCCCCACCCCCTTCTGCTGTCGGCCACAGTATTGCGTATTTTTCTATTGTCTGTAAATATCGAAACTCATTGAGCTATTGGTCATCATCATTCATATACT
Organism: Coemansia erecta; assembly: GCA_027574685.1. Classification (NCBI taxonomy): domain Eukaryota; kingdom Fungi; phylum Kickxellomycota; class Kickxellomycetes; order Kickxellales; family Kickxellaceae; genus Coemansia; species Coemansia erecta. The sequence continues at coordinate 31,142 of JANBOJ010000026.1, forward strand.
GGTATTTTATTATTATTATTCATCTCGGTACATCTCACATCTGTCTATTTGCAAGCCGGTTATTCAAGAAATGGCGCAAAAAATGGCGCGCTTACACATTTTATTTCTCTCCCAACCGATTATTAAAACAAGAGACTAATTAATTTTACGCATATTCCTGCCAAAGCAGAAGCAAAATAATCAACTCTGTTTTTGTTTGGCGTGGGTACAGTTTTCATCTCTATTTTTTGGCCAAACAATTGAGATTGTACATATATGGAATGCACTTCTCTCTCTCTCGATGCATGTCTGAGATAACCAATTCTGGGACGTTTTTTCATTATATTCATCGACGCCGTATGAATAGTAAGAAACGCTTCTTTGTTGCTCATTCTTCTCTAGTAATTTTCTCTTTCTTCAGTAAGCGCACACTTCCTGATTCTCTAATGTGTCAAGCCACATAATATTGTGTGTGTATATATGCTCAGTAATATCACCGAAGAAGAAAAAAACTATTTTTGAAATCAACTGCGAGAACAAAAAAAAAATACAAAAGTGGTACCCACGGTTCCCACCTTTCCTTTTCCATCCAAGCTCTATTTCTTGCTACTTTCATCCAGAGATGTCTTATTAATCGAATTCTTTTGACGCCGTATCTTTTTTTTTCTCAATCTTGTAGAGACCCGCGATCTATTCATTCTCAGTTTTTTCTTTTACTCGACGCAGGTACACTAGATTTGACAAGCGAGCGAGCTGTACTTTACATACTTTAACTCATTTGCAACGATTTCCATCTACGGCATCCATCAGCCATCTTTCAATTGCCATCACATTCCTCTCTATATTTCTTCCTTGTGTGTTTGTTCAATCTTTGCATATATTGGTTACGCCATCAATTTCCTTTTTTTTTTTACACAGCGACCGGTTTGTCCTTTTGTTGACTTTATTTAATGAGCTCAGTTACCTCGGGCGAGGTACATTTGACAGATGTCTCCGAATCCACACGAGGCAGAACAAACATCGACAGCACAGACAGGGCAGGGAGCAGCAACGGCGTTCTGATCACCAGAATAAACATGTCCGCCAGAAGCGACATCAGCACAAGCAGTCAAAAATCGAGCGAGAACAATGGCAGCGACATTGACAACACCAGCAAAAACAGCAATGATGGTGGCAATGAAGGTGGCGAATGCAGCAGCGCCTTGTCGCCCTCCATTATGTCAGAAACCCCACAAACCGCGGAAGCAGCGACAATACCAACATCGGCTCATGACATGCCTGTTTTAGACACCATATCGGTAAATGAAGCAGATGCACGAGCAGCGGAACCACGCGGAGACTCAGCCACACCGCGTCCAAAGTGGGAAGATGCCACGCATCTCGCGATGGACTGTGACTATGAAGTTCATAACACGCCAGAGTCAGCGTATAAAAGCACAAATACAGAGGCTGATCGCCTGTTTTCTGGCGGCCAGAGAAGGCATCATCTGCGGCATATGGACATACCTCATACCACCCAATATTCGTCACGCTCAGCTGCAGTATCGGACAGTTGCAGCAGCAGCAGCGGCCCATCGACCAATTGCGGCTCCCCGATGGCTTTGCTTGAACACGCCTTGCTGACGTCGCATGGCGCAGCCTCAGCATCAAACAAACCGACGACTATGATCAGCGCTACTGGCAATCACACCATCAATCTAGCTTCGCGTGGCCCTGGCGACGATGTTACGATTCCCCGATCCGAGCCAGTTGCAACCTCGCCAGCCTCGGCCATTTCGGTTGCAAGTGGGGCATCCGCGTTTGGACAACCTCGCTACGTGCGGCCATCGACTCAGATGGATGCATTTAACACCAGCCATGAGTCTGCTGTTCAAATCTCTCCCCATCAATCCTTTTCTCTCGTCTCTTTGACAAGCCTAGATATCGCACCCGTATCAGCGCTGACTACAAGCGCACTGCAAGGAGATATCAATATGGACAGCGAAAGCGAGACTGATGAGGCTCTTTCTCCTATACAGAGAGCCCAGCTTGTGGCCGGCACGTACTCGGCATCCCAGCAGCTTTCACCACCATCGCCACGATCGCGGTCGCAGTCGCAGTCGCAGCCGCAGCAGCGTCCCAGCGATCAGGTCTCACCCATTAGGTCATTGACAGAAGCTCTGGCATTATCACCCAGAGGCACGGTAAACCCGCAGCAACTGCAATCGCAACGGCAGCAGCATCAGCAGCGGCGGAATATGACGGCCATTGGCATTGGATTCGGTCGAGGACAGAGCAGCGGTAGCGGTAGTGGTGATAGTGGTGACGGCACCATGATAGCAGGCGACAGCCATAGCGGCATCAACAGTACGGAACTGATTCTTCAAAGCGTCCTTGCCCGAGTCAACCAAGTCCATCGTTGCTGCGAGCGTGTGCTGCAGTTGCAGGAGCATACCTCGCTTAGACTCGAGCATCTCGAGGAAGCTGTCGAAAAGATCAATCAGAGCTTGATCCCAACGGCAGCGGAGTCCTCGGCAGCCCTGGCTGAAGACACGACCGGCGCTGGTAGCCGGACCGAGTCAGCCATTCAGGCGGATCAAAGTCGCATAGGCCTGGCAATATCCGACGATGCCGTCGCTCGTTTGGACAGGTCCCTGATGCACCAGGGGCGGGACCGGTATGCATCGCCGTCTCCTGGGTATATGAGCCCCACAGGCGAGAGCAGCGGCCACACGTTTGTACATCAGCTCTCAACATCCGCCCCGGCTGGACTGCAGTCATCTCCGAGGTCAACGGCATCCTCAGTGTACAGACACCCTCCCCAGCATCTGCATGTGCGCAGCACCCCCTACAGCGGGCGGACATCACCCACGACTCCAGTTACAGCCAGGAACCTGATGTTTGGGGCAGGCAGCCTGACATCATCCACTCCTACAACTGGGCGGACAACCGGGGGTGGCGGTCTGTTTACACATTCGCCTCAGCAGCTGTCACAGGCGCACCACCAGTTGCACTACCAGCAGCAGCAGTATCACCATCGTCAACACAGGGGCTCTATTTCGAGGGTTTCACCGCCAAACTACCGCGTGTATCGCCAAGACTCGAGCGGCCAAACACAGCAAGGATCGGTCCAGCAGCAGCATCTGCAGCAGCCGGCAGTGGGGTCCTCATGGCCGCCACACCGGCCGCAGATGCAGCAGCAGCAGCAGAGCGAGTCCACGGGCGAGCCCGCAGGTTACGGACATGCCCAGCCACAGCCGCAGAGCCTTCAGCTGTCACACCCGACTTCCACACTAGTTCCAAACCCAACAGCCGCATTTGGACAGGGGTTTCAGGGCGCCACAGGCACAGCAGGCAGCATGCATCCGCAGACATATAGTGCGCATCAGCAACGGCAGGCGCAGGACATGGCGGGATATCCGAGCACTGGCATAAAGCGGCAGCGAGTTGGGGACGAGTCCAGTTTGAGCAATACCGCTGCTGCTGGTCTGCCGGCAGCAGGTGCACCAGCGATGGTATTTCGGCCGTCGCCGTTTACAACATCTTCCTCACAACAACACCAGCAGCACCACCAACATTCTTCTCAGTTGCATTACCATCTTCAGCGTGCGCACAGCCAGCCACATACGATTCTGCCTCCGATGCGAGTGGGCATCGGGGCGACCGGCATATACCCTGGCGCCTCTGGTCTAGGTAGCGGCAGTGGCAGTGGTGGCACAGGCAGCGCGCATTTGCGTATGCCAAGAGGAACCTTGAAGGGAAAGGCGGCAGCAACGGCAACAACCGTGAGAAACAGGGGAAATCCCGAGGCAAAGCCGACGAATGCCTGGCTTACCGGGCAGCGGCACTACAAGATAGGGCAGCTGCGGCTTCTGACCCTAGACTCGTTCTATCCATCGGACACAGCGATGCTCCAGGTGTTCCGCCAGCACGATGACTTTACGCCAGAGCAGATCGAGCAGTACGGAGCGGCACTTCTTTCGTGGGCGCGTGGATGGCTGCGGTACAACCGGAACGCAGTGCTTCGCCACCTGCTGATGAGCAAGGGAACAGTGCCACTGAACCAGCTTGCCGAGGTGCTGCAGCACGACATGCATTCAACAGAGAGCTTTACGACGCCCGAGAACCTGCGGCGGTGCGCGCTGCTTCGGGCGACACACTACGAGTGGCACGCGTCGCGGAAGATGGGAAACAAGAGCATGTCGGTGTTCCGCGACTACGAGTCGGCGTTACGGGAGATTGAGTCGCTGCCGATGGCTGAGGAGCAGGAGGCCAGATGGGCGGCAGTGCTGCAGGAGGAGCAGATACGCAGGGCAGCTTTTATCAGGGAAGCCCGTCTGAATACAGCCGATGCTACCGCTGCTGCTGGAAGCAGCGGGTCGACGCCTGCGGTCGCAAGAACCAGGGCGCGGCAGCGTGGATCGTCGATGGTTCAGGCCGCCGAAACTCCAATGCCATCATCGTCGTCCTCGTCATCGCTGTCATTGGCATCGGTGGTTGCAACGGCGCACATTTCTAGGCAGCAGTCGATGGATTGGCCTGCGTATCAGGCAGCCGAGACGTCGAGTTCTGCGGGAGGTGTGGCAAGGGATCTCACACATCAGCAGCATCAGCAGCAGCATTTCAGCCTACAGCAGCATCAGCAGCATCAGCAGCAACAATTGCAGCAATTGCAGCAATTGCAGCAGCAGCGTTATAGCCAGCAGCAGCAACACCATCATCATCATCATAGCCTGTTGTCGGGGAGCGGCGGAACCACCGACATGCATGCGGCGGTGGGCAAGGACGACGACAGCGAGATGTCGGTCAACATATCGCCCGAGCCAGGGAACCACTAGGCACGCGATTTTAAAAAAAACGAAAATTAAACCATAGTATTACATTAAAGAAGATAAAAAAATAAATCGATATCGTTGGTTTAGTTGAAGGCAGCGTTGGGCTTGAGCTCTGACACTTCGTCCTTGGAAGCGGCAGCAGCCGCGGGGTTTCGCCGGCTGCGGTGCGTGGATGATGTAGCCGGCAAATCTGCAGCAGCGTCTGTGAGTTCGTCAATGGGCGTATATGGCGGGGGGTCGAATCCCAGCTGCTGCTGTAGCTCGACGATGCGCGGCGACCTGGACAACAACGACACCGATACCGACGGTACGGGTGTCGACAGCGATGTGGTTTGCTGCTTGAGCGAGTACCCGAGGAATTCGCTCTCCGACAGCGTCGGGGCGGATGGCTCGGGCGAGCCACTGCTGGCGCGGTCAGCGGCCGACGACGGCCCAGCCACCGCGATATACGGGATGGGTGGGTACTGTGGCGAGCGCACAGCAGCCGCAGCCGCAACACCGTTCATCGGCGGCTCGTGCCTGTGCATTGGTTTGGGCACCGGCAGAGTCACGCTGTTGAACGCCATGGCGTCCTCTGCCTCCTCGACAGCCAACGCTGCAGCGTCTCTCTCGTCGACAAAATGCGGGTTCCGCCGCATCCAGTCGACCAGCCAGTCGAACAGCCGCTCGCCCATGTACAAGTATGCGTCGAGCAGCGGCGTCGACCTCCTCTCACCATCCCCATGCCGCCCGCCCAGCGGACACATATCGCGGCGCTCCTTGATGCGCTCGACCTTCTGCATCACGTCAGCGCGTACCTGCTGCTCCCACACGGCACGCACGTTATCGTCGGGAATCTCGGGCGCGTGGCGGGCAATTATTCGCTCGATATGCGCCTCGGCGCGCTGCTCGATCTGCTCGACGCGGGCGTCGTACCAGGCGAGCATGCGGGCGTTGATCTTGGCCTTGAAGCCGTCTGTCTTTTTGCTGTGTCTGGACGGGTATGTGCGGGATATGGTCAGCCCGGTGGCCCGGCGGATGCCTGCCAGAACTGTTGAGCTGAGCGCAAGGGTTATGGTGATGCCGCAGAGCCCAAAGCCCGTGAACATGCCTGTGCGCGGGGACATGCCCGAGTGGTGGTAGTACGCGCCCGGGTGGTCGCCGCCCGAGCGCGAGCGACATAGGCCGACGATGAACAGGGCGAGAGCGCCGAGTGACATATTGTGGAGGGGGGTGGATAGTAACAGTGGATTGGGCGGATGAGGAATCAAAGGGCGAAATTCGAGGTTATGGAAAAAGAGCTTTTTTAAATGCGCAAGCCAAGAAATGGTGAGCATAATACTCTGTGCATCTGTTTGGTGACATGTGCGGAAAAATGGTGCGTGGGTGAGTTGATCGCCTATGCGTGGCTGCTGATCAGATCGGGATCAGCGGTTTGTGTGAATATGCTGGCAGTCCAACTTGTAGCATATGGCATTTATTGAATGCTATCACCAAGAAATTGTATAAAGGATCCAGATTCAGCGTGATCCGCCAGGTTTGGCAACCTAGTTTGCACTAGTTCACATGTTTAACAATAACAAATACATACACACATAAAAGTGCCACCTGTATAGATTGCCGGGTTCTGCGATGAGATAGTTCACAGAATTTCGTTTGTTTGCAAGGTTCAAGGGACATCCTTTCCCACCACACATTGCCCCACGGAAACACGGCTTACAAAGGTGTGCATTGTTCCATCATGGCAACATTATTACAGTATTTCATTCTAAGCCGACCATGTAGCTTCACTATTGATATGGCAGCCATTTTGCTCTGACAAGCGAAATGCAGCTAGTGGACGTGCGCGTGGGAGAGAGCAAGCCACCTGTAGCCAGCTGAACAAACAAGCAAACTACGATAGTCGGTCAATATTTAAATACCGTGTCATATCGACAGGGCAGCATGCAATGTCCGCCTGTCCAGCCCGTGCTAGAAAGAAGAAAAGGTCATACGCATCCCGGAAGCACACACACACAAGATACATTATTTCTTAACATATACCACTTTAAGTAAAAAAAGGATGTCTTCGTCAAGCCCTCTGCAGATAACGTTCTCGCAGCTGACACACTCGGTCAAGGTGCCCATGCAGACGGGCGAGGAGAAGGACGAGCGCAGCGCCTGGTCGCGGCTAAAGCAGCGGGTGTTCAGAAAGAAGACATACGGCGAGCGCCAGATCCTGCGGAATCTCGACGGTACATTCCTGCCAGGACGGCTGACAGGTATCCTGGGGCCGTCGGGATCGGGCAAGACCACGCTGCTCAACCTGCTGGCCGGCCAGATCTCGACGGGAAGCACAGGCGGCGACATCTGGGTCAACGGCCGACCGACCACAGGCGCCGGGCTCCGGCGGCTGGCTGGCTACGTCAACCAGGAAGACGTCATCCTGTCGACGCAAACCGTGCAGGAGGCCATCGAGATGTCCATCACTCTGCGGCCGCCCCCTCAGGCAGCCGAGATCGAGGCGGACGACGGTCTGCCGCTGCCAGCAGCCATGGAGGCACACGCTGCCAAGCCCGCTGCGGAAAGACGCGCCGAGATGCGCGAGCGCAGCGACCAGGCGCTGGCGCTGTTTGGGCTGGGCAAGTGCCGCGACACAATGGTCGGCGACGCGGGAGCCAAGGGCGTGTCGGGCGGCGAGAAGAAGCGCACGGCCATCGCCATGGAATGGGTCAGCGAGGCACGCGTGCTGTTCCTGGACGAGCCGACGTCGGGGCTGGACGCGCACTCTGCGCTGCTGGCCACGCGGCAGCTGCGACAGGTGGCCCAGACCGGCCGCACGGTGGTGGCGGTGCTGCACCAGCCGTCGTCCGAGATGTTTGCGCTGCTCGACGACGTGCTCGTGCTGCTCGACGGCCGCATCGTGTACCTGGGCCCGCGCGAGCAGCTGGTCGGCTACCTGGCGCGGCTGGGCCGGCCGTGCGGCATGTACGTCAACCCGGCCGACCACCTGTTCAACTCGGTGCTGTTCGCCGAAGCGGCGGCCGACGGGGCCGCCGATGGCGCGCAGGCGCAGGCGCGCGCCGACGAGCTGGTGGCCGCGTGGGCGGCGTCGCCCGAGGCTGCCGAGCTGCGCCGCCGGGTGGATACGCCCGAGCTGGCGCCGGTCGGGCGCGCGCAGTTCCGGCGCACGGCGCCGGCGCTGCGGCAGCTGCGCTACCTGCTGACGCGCGAGACGCGCAACGCGCTGCGCAACCCGCTTGTGCTGAGCATCCGGCTGGTGCAGTCGTGCTTCTTCGGGCTTTTGATCGGGCTGGTGTTCCTCAACACGCAGAACCGCTCGGTCGACGTGCAGCAGCAGAACTTCTCGGGCAGCCTGTTCTTCACCAGCGTGGCGCAGTTCCTGGTTGCGATCCTGTCGGTGTCCAGCGTGTTCACGGCCCAGCGCCTGGTGTTCCAGCGCGAGCGGCGTGCCGGCTACTACGGCCTGCCGGCGTACTATGCCGCCAAGAACATCGTCGAGCTGCCCATCCAGGTCTGCGTGCCGGTGCTGTACTCGTGCATTGCCTACTGGCTGCTGGGGCTGCGGCGCGACGCCGGGCGCTTCTTCATCTTCGTGGCCACCACGGTCTCGCTCAACCTGTGCGGCTTTGCGTGCGGCATGCTGCTGGCCGCGTCGTTCGACTCGCTGGCCACCATCCTGTCGCTGCTGCCGGTCGTCTTCATGCCGTTCCTGCTGTTCGGCGGTCTGCTGGTCAACACGGGCAACTCGACCGTGTGGCTGCGCTGGATCCAGTGGACGAGCCCGATCAAGTACGCGTACACGGCGCTGATGAAGAACCAGTTTGTCGGCTACCGCGTTGGCGGCCAGGACATTGGCGACGCGTATTTGCGCCGCGCCGACCTGGGCTCGTTCTCGATTGCTGCCAACATTGTGCTCATTCTGGTCATCGCCCTGCTCGCCTGGGCAATGGCCTTTGTGGCGCTGGCGCGGCTGGCCAGCGAGGGAAGCAAGCTGCACGAGCGCTCGGCGCGCCAGGAGGAGCTGCTGCTCGGCCCGCCCGACGAGCGCTTTGTCTCTGCCCAGCCACAGGCGGAGAAGCAGGCGCCTCCCAGGATCGAGCCTCCCAGCCTCCCAGAATCGAGCGACCTTGTCTAGCAGCTTTAATTTATACCGCTAATCAATCTTGACATCACCATTCGCCTCAGCACTTCTTTTCCCTCCCTCTTTTTTCGCCCATGTTCCGCCGCTCCGCCGCCATGCTGGCCCAGCGCCGCGCGATCCACGTGCCGCGGAAGCCCTCCGATGCACCGGCAACCGGGTGGCGCCGGCACCTCACAGCCTTCCGCGACCGCCCGGCCAGCCACATCACCGCCTTCGCCCTGCTGCACGAGCTGACCGCCGTGGCGCCCTTGGCCCTGGTCTACTACACGCTCGCATACTTTGAGCCGCCAGTGCCCCTGCCTGCCGCCCTGCTGGCCGAGGGCAACCGCTATATCAGCCGCGCCCGCGCATACCTGGGCTACCCGCCGCTCGACGAGCACTCGCCCGTGCTGGCCCACCTGGCTGCCAGCTACGCCATAGTCAAGGCTGCCGCGCCCCTGCGCATAGCCCTGAGCCTCCTCCTGACTCCTCCCGTGGCGCGCTTCTGCGTCGTGCCCCTGGCAAAACTGATTGAGCGAGCTAGAAATACCCTGTTTCGTAGAAGAAATTAAATAGAAAAAAAGACTGAATAGAGGATTTAGAACGTCTCCTCCTCGTCCATATGCTGCGACTGCTGCTGCTGCTGCTGCTGGTCCTGGTAGTCGTCCTGTATGATGTGCGCTGCCTCGGCATCCGCCTCCTCGGTGCTGTACAGGATACCCTGGATGTGCTTCGCCATAGCCTCGAGCTCCGAGCCCGCCGGGAACTCCGTCGCCTGCAGGTACATTTCGATCTCGCGCAGCTTGACGAAATAAAAATCGCGCTCTTTCTCAGCCGTCTCAATCAGCGCCCGGTGCTCACCCAGCTGCCTGTTCAGCTCAGCCACCTGCTGCCCAGACTGCTGCTGGACAGGTCTCACGGGTGCCCCTCTAGCGGCCACCGGCGCGCGCGCTCCGCCAACTGCCGCTGGCCGTCTATACGCGCCCACTGACGACCCTCTGCCCGAAGACGCGCTGCTGATGGGACGCCTGGTGTCCACGGGCCCTGCCGGCCTTCCCTGCCGTCTGCCCACGGCATCATAGCCCGTGCTGGGCGCATAGGACTCCCAGAAGCGCCGTAGCCATTGGAGGAACTCGAAGTTGTCCTGGAACCGGCATTTGATCAGCTTCGTTGGGTCGATGGGCTTGTCCACTTTATGCTTGGCGAACGCGTTTAGCAGGATTTTGAAATTCTCAACGTACTCGTACTCTTGGTTGGCGTTGAACTTTACGCGCTCCAGCTTGACGTCGCCGTATATCGAGTCGATTATCTGGCAGTATGCTGCGCCTAGTGTGGATATTAGCAGGTTAGCTGGTGTGAACAAAAAAGGGACGGTGGTGGTTGGAAGTATGTACATTTCGGAGACATCTCGACTTACCTGACCCTAGCTGCTCGACTTTGGTGTAGTTCGTGTGGAGCAGCTCATTGACCCATCCGATTAGTTCCTGGCGACTGCCCATCTTGACACACTAGAAGATATAATATTCAATTCGACTCTGGAATTTTGACAGTAAACAATAGAAAAAAAGGCTGCCGTTTGTTGTCCTTCCAGAAATGCTCCAAACAAAACGCATCGATGATTTACCTTCAGTCAGATCTGATCAACATAGAAATGACGTCTATTCTAGTTTTGCTCCTATTGAAGGTGTGTGTATAATTTCATGATAATTCATTTGCAATATTTTCTCCTATTTATTTAACTATGAAAATACTACTAAACAGCCCTAAAAATATGAGGCAATTGATTGTATGGCCTGCTCATATAATATACTTATTCTCTAGCGAAAAGTTAAATAAAGGTTTTGGTCAGTAGTAGTGTTTACTAAACCAAGATAATCTGTATGTATATTGTTAAAAATGCAACTTATGATTGCATTTTCAATGGCTTCCAAAAATTTAAAATTTACCTAGCAGTCCTAGTGAATTCATGCTAATACATGTATTTCTATGTTTGGTAAAATAATAATGCGGAAAAGGGTAACATCAAGCTACAATGTCTATTTTTATTGGCTCATATGACATATCTAACTTTTATTGCCAGTTTATATTAATTTGGAGGGATTACAACTATTGCAGATGGAAGTGCCTGGCCTGGTGTATAGGTTGCTTTTACCATTGCAGAATTAAATAAACGAATTTCTATGATTAAGCTATTCTCTTGTGTATCAAGTAGTACTGCATCAAAGCATTCGCTCAGTGTCATGTTGGTATCAGCTTCATCATTTAAGTCAATGGAAAGTTCTTTGTATCTGAAACTCACACTGTTGCCATAAACTGTAAAATATTCAGTAACATTAATTAAATTTTTTACAGTTTCATTATTCATAGCATTATAAACAAAGTAAGCCAGTGTGCCTTCAGTTTCATAGCTATTAATATTAACTTGATTCATTATTTATTATTCTAGGGATTCTATTGTTTGGAATATTTATGCAGAATATTGTTTTGCTCAAGCCATTTATGGCAGTTTTTATACCGTTTTCACTATACTGTATAAACAAATATTTAAACTTTTAAAACTAACTAGCTTGCAAAATTAATTTCAAGTAGAAAGATGAATCTTAATATAAAAAGAGAAAATAAGTTATTAATTTAAAAAGAATACATATTTGTTAATCAAAGGAGGCATTTTTTATTTAGCTCAAAGTGTACATGCTTGTTTTTAAAAATACATACAGTGCCTCCAAAAACTGTCCCAATGTTTTCTACATCTGTCTTTGACAACATGTAACTTTTAAAAATCGTGGGCTACCAACCTCTAACTATTATTTTTGAATAGCCCGGTATTGGTTCTATTAGAAAATAAAGTTTTATGGTTGTCTGTCTATAAACTAAGAAATAGAACAAGATTGAAATGAAGTCTGGCATTGGGACAGTTTTTGGATCAATTCTCAAAAAATCTTCTTTTCTTTACTTATGCCTATGTATTGATTATTGTTATTAGATGTGTAATTTATTCTAGTCAACAACCTTGTATCTAATACCTAAGAAAATTTTTGGAGATATTTGCCTATTGTAAAATCTGTTAGGTGAAAACAAAGATTAACATTCATCAGCATCTCTATAATGGCGGTAGTTATTAAACCATTGCCAAATCTTTTGATGTAAATATGTATAAGGTACAATGCATTGCCCAGAAATTAAGTGAACATTATCTCATTGCAAAAAGCGATATGCCCAAGAAGCTATCTGAGAAAGACTGGCTGTATTTATTGAGGTAAATGCCTGTTTAAAGAAAAATAAAACCATAGGTTTAACCAATGCCTAGAGAAATAATGTCAACCTGTCCGTGCTTACCAGCAGGTTGTGAAATAACATTTAGAATATAGGAAAAAAAGTCTATTGGTAAGCCTATAAAGCCTTAACTGTTATTGATAAAGGTGATGAAATGCCTTGACTGGGCTAACACCTATAAAGACTGGGCTATCAATGGCCAGAGACAAGTGATATGCTCAATTATAACTAAATCCAGCCAATTTGATTTATATGGTATTTAATATGCCTAGGTTAGAGACACTTTGGATGATCGGGCAGGTTGTGATGATCAGACAGTGAGGCATAAAGATGGAAGCATCAAACTTTGAAGCAACCTCACTTTCCAGGGAGTGAGTTATATTGTCAAAAACAACCATATTCATGACCAGCATCTTAACAAGACTATTTTTGAAGAAAATATGTTTGCAAATATTTAGTATTGTAATCTCAGTGTTGAGGATACTATCATTTGGCATCATAATGACCCCAGACACAAGCCTGAGCCTGTCCAGGAATGGCTTAAAGTATGATTTTTCATAGTCATAAATTATACTGCACTGTTTTCTAACCTAAATAACATTTAAAGCACATGGGATTTGCTTAAGAGACTTCCCTACTACAACTTAAAGCAATTATATAAGAGGACAATTGAACACTGGAAGCAAATCGACAAAGCATAGGAGAGTATCACCAAGTCTGAGTGTCAAATAATAATTGACACTGTGCAGGATTGTATGCAAAAGAGTATTGCTAACTAGGGTTACTTGATTTGTTATTATCTAGTTTTATAATTTTAAAATTTTATTTTCTAAACTGGTCCAAAAATTGTCCCAATGCTAAACTACTTTTCATACTTCTCCCATTTCTTCACATATTACCACACAAATGTAACTCTTATTTTTTCTTGGAGAACCACTGCTGGGCTATTCAAAAATAATAATTTAATATTGAAAGCTCAAGTGTATTGGCAGTTACATGTTAATAAAGTCGAATGTGAAAAACATTGGGACAGTTTTTGGAGGCACTGTATCTTTGTTTTAAAGCATTCACATTTAGGCATTGTATGTGTTTCACAAAGTAATATTTATCTTTTAATTCCATACAAAATTAACAAGCTTCATTGCTAAAGTGGCAACCTCAACTCTTATTATTTCAATTAGAAAAGTTTATGCCTATAAGTAGAAAGAAACCATATTTATCAGTAGTCCTTTTAATTTGCTATTTATTATTTTTATATTGTAAAAAAGACAGCTATTCCTGGATCAACCCCTTGTGGCAAATTGAGCATTTTCTGTTTTATATTAATCTAATTTTATAATTTAAATAGCAAAAGTTAGATAAAAAATTAAAAATAGCAAGTGCAAACATAAAACTTGAGACTAGTCATATTTTTGAGCTACTTTATTAATAAAGAGAACATATGCTTTTCCACGAAATTCTGTGAATAAAACAATTGTATAAATTTTGGCTGTATCAGTTTTAAAAAACCAAAAGGATAAATTATTTTCAGTGTTGGCACACTGTCTATTATTTAGCATCTTTAATCTCTTACATTTGTGCTTATAAGCCTTTTGGATATTTGTTAACAGTATTACTTGGTTTAAATTAGACAAGTGAAAACCAGTGGATATGTTGTTAGTATTTGCGCTCCAGTCACCTTGTTTTGCTTTAGTAAAGTAAAAGCTTAACTTAGAAATGTATCAGCTCTCTACAAACTTGTATGTCAACAGAATTTTACTAGCTACACTAACTTTCACATACAACTAAGTCATCATCATCTACACTTTCACTACCATCCAATCTATTACATTAGTACATAGAGTATAGATGTGTTAGTTTTTGTCAAGAAATATACACTTAAAATAATATATTTAAACATTGAATCATTGAAATGCTAGGAAAAATGATAATAGAATGTGTGGAGAAAAAATTACTGATTAAGTAATGGTTAATCCTACAGCTAACAACTGTAATTGGACATGCTTAATAAGCAATCAACTAACTCAGCAACGCCTATAAAAGAGAGGCAGACTTAATCAGCAAGTTTATCTCGCTTTAGTTTAAAATACAAAATTTATCTACTAGTTCCACTTACAAATAATATAGCTACAACAGCACTCGTTCATTTCCCTGTTTTATGGCTCAAATAAAAAAGTTAATAAACTTTATTATAATTGATATCTGGCTCCATTTGCTGACCTAACTACCACTATAATATATTATTGACTGTATGATAATATAAAAGATTACTCCAACTGCAGCTTAAAGTTGTACTATTACATAAAGCATTTAACAACGTGTGCTACATAAAGTTATTCTAGGATTTACTTGCCTAATATTTGAATACATTTGAATAGCACAAATATCAGTATTTTTTTGCTATTGGTGTTGCACGATTTAAATTTATTTGTTTATTAGTAATGTGCTCTCTATTAATATAACTAATACAGGTAACCAAATGTAACCAGAGAAAAACTTTGCTAATAAAATGTCTAGCCAACTACTCAATATCAGAAAATTCTGCATATGGGTTGTAGAGTACTTGAACAACATCATGTTGGTATAGATGAATTGCTATATCTACTCCACACTTTGGTATATATTTGAGTTTTGTCTTAAGATATTCATATATAGGCTGGTCATAGTCTTCTATCATGTCTATCAGTTCCCAGTACCCATTATTTCTGTAAAACACCATATTAACTTCATAGATTTCTAGTTTATTTACATTTCTTTCCTGTAGAACATATGGCTCATTAACTGCATAGTTAACATAACTGGACTAAGAGCCTAGAGTATATCCATGTTCATCTAATACTTTCTGCATGTTTATGTGATTTAATTGGTTGTTAGTAAAAATCATTTAGAGTATAATTTTGTTCAAGCCAGACATAGCTCTTTATATACAACTTGTCATTATGCATCAAAATTTATCATTCATTTTCAACAAGTCAGATTGCTTGTGTAATCTACTTTCAGCAAATAAATTATACATAAATTGTCTTTTGCTAATAATGCTTAATTATTGGGATATGGAGTAAATATTTCTATTGGTTAAAGAGTACTCATTTAACTAATTGCAAATTGACATATTAAAAATATTTACAAGTTGCATTGTCAAAATAGCAGCTTTTTCGTTGTACTAAATTAAAAATATTTATTTACGACAATAAAAAGAAGAAATCCATCTAGCAACCGATTTATTTATTATTTACTATTTATTTATATCTTTTGCAAAAAGATAGTTACCCCTTAATCCATCTCCTAAGGCAAATCCAAATCTTTAATGTTTCATAGTAATATATATTTTTATTTATTTTATTAATATAATTGGGTAAATAAAATTAAATCAGCAATTGCAATCATTTAATTCGATACCAGCCATATGCCAGAACTGCTTTATTAAACGATAAGAAACATACATTGTCCTATGGATTTTGGCTGTACCGACTTTATATATAACCAAAGATCAAAACGTTTTCGTTATTGGCACGCTGCTCATGTTTAGTACCCAGAATCTTCTGTTTTAGCTCGTGGTAGCATACAGGGTATCTGTTGGCATCTCCATGTGCACTCGGTTACCCCAATGAGTCTAGCGACAAAACCGCCCAGTTGTGCTCCAGCCACCCGGCTCGACTCGGCTCAAAATTAAGCATCAGCTCACCCGGGAAATCAGCAGCGAAATTCCGAGTAATTATTCGTCGCAGTAAATATCCTGGCCAATCACCAACGCGATGCGCTCATAAAGGGAGCCACGACGTCATGCGTGACAAACGCACACACACGGGTGGAAAAAAAATAAAACAAAAGCTGGCCACCAAAAGGAAATTCAATGCTGTGTGACGACATGGAGCTGAAGAATGCACAAAGGCTGCGATGCAAGCCGACCTACTGCAGGAATGCTGAAGCCTGGCTGGAATCAGGACAAAGAGAGAGAGGAGGGGAGATCTGAGTGCCAGTGGAGCCGGGTCCCCTTTCGCCGTGGGTGTTGTGTCCGAGAGATAAAAGCGCTGCAGATCGGGCACGCAGTGCAGAATAAAAACGGCGTGTGGGAGGAGAAGAGGGGGGAGTAGAGGGGATGGCCGTTGCTTCTCTGCTGGAATTTTTTTTTTCGCAAACGCTTGGGCATAAAAAAAAAACTTTAAAACCGGCGGCATGCTTTATCATATAAATTTTTTTTGCTTCCCCGCTTCTAGTTCTTTCTAGTTTCTCTTCTTATCGTGTGTGTGCATATCCCTTACTCCTTCTCTTTCTTCTTGTACATAGTCTACTTGTTGCTTTTTTATCTATATTTGTTCTCTTGAGGGAAGGAAGGTTCTCGAGCGGAAAAGGGAGTTTTACACGGACTTTTACACTCTTGAATTCACACGCGTCGAAGTTCCCCCTTTACATACCACGTTATATCCGGGGGCCGTATCTTGTCATACAGCCTGTTCTAGATCCTTCCAAAGTGTAAGTGCGCGCATACAGCGTCTGTGGTGAGTAGTGGGTTTCTATCTGTTTGCCGTGCATCGGCAGTACTGCGGCATATCGGGTGTGACAGAAGGAAGAGAGGGATGGTGGTGGTTGCGGCTGGGCCAGCAGGGCAGCGGTGTACACGCAGACGTGTGTCCGTGACAAAATCCCTCTCTTTGCATTCATATATATCACGCCCGGCTATTTATAAGTTTTATTGGACGCACGCGCCTGAGAGCAAGGCCCGCGCAACGCGCGCGGCGTGTGGTGTCATGTTTAAATTGGATCCACCTTGGCTTCTTGGCACGACACTAAAGCGCAATTATCCTCCTTCTCTCATTCTCTCTTTGCTTTAAGTTTTTTATTTGTAGTATTCTTATCGTACCACTATTCTTACGCTAGATAATGTCATACCAGCACATGCAGCAGCAGCAGCTGCCGCAGCAACATCAACAACAGCATCAGCATCATCAGCAGCAGCAACACCAAAGCTCGTCGCGGCGGCGTCGAAAGTCGAGCACATATGCGATGAACGTCGATGCGCCGGCTGGGCAGCCGAACACAGCCCAGTACTCTGCAGTGGCATCGGCCAATACTCCGCATGACTACTTTTCATACGCGACAACCACGGCGCAGATGATCGATCGGTGGGCATTTAACCACGCCAACATTTTATCAAACTTAAGTCAGCTACCACCTGATCTGCTTCCGTCTTTGATTCCGCAGATTAGTCAGCAGTTGCAGCAGCAGCAACAGCAGCTGCAGAAGAATCCGCTTATGACTACTCCGGGAATGTCGGCCTTGGCGGTGGCTGCAGCAGCGGCGGCTGCTGCGACGGCCGGTTCGCAGGTGGGGCTCAGCCAGCAGCAGCAGCAGCAGCACCATCATCATCATCAGCCGCAGCCAATGCAGGTGGACCATACGTTTGCCGTGCCTGCTGTTCCGATCCACCGGCAGCAGGCATCTTCGCTGCAGCCCGGTGCCATGCCTACGCAGTACGAGTACTCGGGAGCAATGGCGTCGATGCAACAGCAGCAGCAGCAGCAGCAGCACTCGATGATTAATGCACAGTTCCCGGGCATGCAACCGCAGCATGTGGTTCAGCCGCAGGGCGGGTTCTCGCACAACGTGCAGTACGCGGCGTCATCGCTGCAGCCGCTGATGGTGCCGCCGCCGTCGCCCACAGTGCTCTCGTACTACACGGCGGACCCCACGTACTGGATATCGCTGCTGGGCCAGCACGCGTATCAGCCGCAGGCGTACCACTACGACTATCAGCAGCAGCAGCAGATATCTTCGTTGGGGTATGGTGGCGTCACGCATATGCAACCGGCAGATCCTTCATATTCGATACATCAGCCTGTTGCTGCTCACCCAGCAGTACGCTCCGCCGCCGCCGCTGGCTTCGCAGACGCAGCCGCATATCGACCAGGCCATCCACCAGAGCAACATAGTTGCGGCGCAGATGGTGGCAGCGGCAGCGGCAGCGGCAGCAGCCAGTCAGTATGCGCCGGGCGCGCACACGCTGCAGCCGGCCATCATGCCCAGCAGCGCAGGCGTCAGCATGCAGTATGGCAGCCAGAGCGGCGCCGTCAACGGCTATGCCGGGTTCCCCTCCCAGCAGCAGCAGCAGCAGCCACAGCAAACTGACGCGTTCGGGCAGCCGGCAAGGCGGTCGTCGTCGTTTACGAATCTGGCACTGCTACAGAACCAGCAGCAGCAGCAGTTGCACCAGAGCCAGGCGGCAGCGGCATTTTTGCGGCCCGATCTCGGCACACAGTACCAGCAGCCGCAGTCGGCGTCGTCGACGACCTACCAGCAGGCACAGCCGATGTTCGGCAGCAGCAGCAGCAACGGCGTGATGCACCCGTCGTCGGCAGGCGTAAACGGGCGGTTCTCCCACCACCAGCAGCAGCAGCAGGTGCTCGGCGCGTCGCGGTCGCACGGCCTCCTGTCGGCAGCCGGCGGCAGCAGCAGCGGCCTGGGGCAGCACGCGGCGTACAGCCACCAGGGCTTCCAGCAGCCGCAGGAGCCGCTGAAGCTGTTCGGCGCCGGGATCAAGCCGTCGGCAGATCTGATCCCGGGCACGCAGATCACGCGGCAGCAGGCGCTGCGCGAGAGCGTGCGCGACCACGTGCTGCAGACGGCGCACCAGCTGTACTCGGCCAACGCGCGCAACCCGGCGCTAATCGACATGCTGCAGAGCCTGCACCAGCTGCATCCGCGGCACCTGCCGACGCTGCTGCTGCTGGCGTGCACGTACTTCAGCAGCGGGCAGGCGGAGAAGTCGCTCGAGTACAACAACAAGATCCTCGAGATCGACCCCAAGTACGTCGAGGCCATGTCGAACATCGGCACGACGCTGCGCAGCATGGGCTACGCGGCCGAGGCCGAGGCCCAGTGGTGGAGCGCGATCCGGCTCAGCCCGGGCTACTGGGACGCCGTCGAGAACCTGCTCGGCGTGCTGTGCGGCTCGGGCGCGGGCGCGGGGGCCAAGGCCGGCGAGGCTGCGGCCAAGGCCGCTGCGGCCACGGCATCGTCGCCGCCGCGCTACGCCGAGGCGCTGCAGCTGTGCGAGTTTGTCGACGAGCGGCTGTGCCAGAGCCGCACGCCGCTGCGGTACGCCGTGCAGGCCAAGCAGCTGCCGCGGCTGCAGTCGCTGCTGTACTCGGCCGGCAACCTGCGGCTGGCGCTGGGCGACGTGGCCGGCGCGCGGCGCGAGTACGAGAAGGCGGCCGAGGTGGCGCTGGGCGGCCAGCTGCGCCTGGAGGACGCCGTGGTGCGCATCGCGCAGGCGGGGCTCGACCAGGCGCAGGCGCAGGCGCAGGCGCAGCAGCCGCTGGCGTTCGCGTCGCTGCCGCTGACGCTGCTGGCGCCCGACGCGGCGGCGCGCGTGCTGCACGTGCTGTTCCCGGCGACGCGCGGCGTGCTGCCGGGCTTCGCCGGGCTGGCGGCGGCGCAGCTGCAGCAGGCCAACCACGTGGCGGCCAACCTGCTGCTGGCGCTGGCCAAGCTGCACCAGGACCACGCGGCCGTGGCGCAGCCGCTGAGCGTGGTGCTGCCGCTGTACTACCTGGCGCTGGCGCTGGCGCCGTCGCCGTCGACGTGCAACAACCTGGGCATCATCCTGTCGGCCATCCCGTCGCCGCCGACGCCGACGCTGGTGCCGTCGGTGCAGGGCGGCCACCAGGCGGCGCAGGCGCCGATGGGCGCGGCGCTGGCGCTGCAGTACTACACGCACGGGCTGCGGCTGGACGCACGCCACCCGCACCTGTACACCAACCTGGGCTCGCTGCTCAAGGACCTGGGCTACGTGCACGAGGCCGTGCAGATGTACCGCAAGGCCATCGAGCTGAGCCCGGCCTTCGACGTGGCGCTGGCCAACCTGGGCAACGCCGTCAAGGACATGGGCTGCGTGCAGGACTCGGTCGAGTACTACCTGCGCGCGGCACGTGCCAGCCCCGACTTCGTCGAGGCCGTGTGCGGGCTGGCCAACGCCATGGCCGGCGTGTGCGACTGGCGCGCACGTGACGGGCTGTGGACGGCCGTGGCCACGCGGTGGCAGGCGGTGCTGCGGGCCGACGCCGTGGCGGCCGACATCTTCGCGGTGGCCAGCCGCGGGCGGCGGCCGACGGCGCCGGCGGTGGCGGCCAAGATGCGGCGGCTGCTGGGCCCGGCGCCCGAGCCGGCGGCCGGCGCGGCCGACATGCGGCGCGGCTGGATGGACCGCATCGTCGAGATCGTCGACCAGCAGCTGGCCGACGGGCGCGCGTGGGGCCGCGGCCTGCTGCTGGCGCGCGACGCGTCGGCCGCCGGCGGCGTGGCGCGGCCGACGCGTGCGCTGCTGTGGTTCCTCGACGGCGTCGGCCGCCTGCTGCCCGAGCGCGCGGGCTCGCCGCTGGCGGCGTTCGTGCACGCGGCGCTGGACCTCGCACGTGCCGTGGCTGCGGGCGCCGAGGGCGACGCGCTGCCGGCGGCCACGCTGCGCCGCTGGGCCGCCGTCGTGCGCCAGATGCGCTGCGAGGGCGCCTGGGCGCTGCGGCTCAGCGAGCGCGTCGTCGTGGCGCAGCAGCGGCGGCTGTTCCGGCTGATGCACGTGCAGCAGCCGCACGTGCCCGTCGACGCCGGCGCGCCCGAGTTCCGGCGGCCGCAGCTGCCGACGGGCCTGGCGGCGCCCGGCGTGCCGACGGTGCTGCCGTTCCACACGTTCACGTACCCGCTGGACGCGCGCGAGGTGCGCCTGATCTCGCACCGCAACGCCATGCGGCTGTCGTTCGCCACGCTGGGCGGCGGCGCGCCGTGGCTGGCGCCGCACGTGACGCCGCCGCCGCCGCCGCCGGCGCCGCTGCTGCACATCGGCTACGTGTCGTCGGACTTCAACAACCACCCGCTGGCGCACCTGATGCAGTCGGTGTTCGGCATGCACGACCGGCGGCGGTTCCGCGTGTTCTGCTACGCGACGACGGCGGCCGACGGCAGCGCGCACCGGGCCAAGATCGAGGCCGAGGCCGACGTGTTCGTGGCGTGCGCCGGCTGGTCGACGCAGCGCATCGTCGAGCGCGTGGCCGCCGACGCCATCCACGTGCTGGTCAACCTGAACGGCTACACGAAGGGCGCGCGCAACGAGGTGTTCGCCGCGCGCCCGGCGCCCGTGCTGGTGGCCTTCATGGGCTTCGCCGGCACGCTGGGCGCCGGCTGGTGCGACTACGTCGTCGCCGACCCCATCGTGTGCCCGCCGTGGACCGTGCGCGCCGAGGTGCGCGCCGAGCGCCGCCGCCGCGCCCGCGTGCCCGAGATGGCCGAGCGGCCGCACGTGACGGCGCCGGCTGCCGCTGCCGACGAGCCGCGGCGGCGCGCGTGGGCCGCGGCGCTGGCCGGCGACTTTGGCGAGCTGGACCCCGAGGAGGCGGGCGACGGCGACGGCGTGTCCGGCGGCGCCGACGGCGTGTCCGGCGGCGCCGACGGCGTGTGCGGCGGCGGCCACTGGGTGTACACCGAGCGCATGATCTACATGCCGCACACGTACTTTGTCAACGACCACCGCCAGGGCTTCCGCGAGGACGACGAGCTGCGGGCCGCGGCGCAGCAGACGCCCGCGGCGCTGTGGCGGGCCGAGCAGGACGCGCGCTACCGCATGCGGCGCGAGCTGTTCCCGCAGCTGGCCGACTCGGTCTTCATCTTCGCCAACTTCAACCAGCTGTACAAAATCGACCCGCTCCTGTTCCGCCTGTGGCTGCGGATCCTCGAGCGCAGCCCCAACAGCGTCATCTGGCTGCTGCGCTTCCCGGCCGCCGGCGAGAAGCACCTTTTGCGCGTGGCGGCCGAGTGGGCCGGCGCCGAGGTGGCCAGCCGCGTTATCTTCACAGACGTGGCGCCCAAGCACATGCACATCAAGCGCGGCCGCATTGCCGACGCGTTCCTCGACACGACCGAGTGCAACGCGCACACGACGGCTGTCGATATTCTGTGGAGCGGCACGCCGGTGCTGACGTGGGCCAGGCATGAGCACAAGCTGTGCTCGCGTGTGGCGGCGTCCGTTGTGTGCGCCACGGGGTGCGGCAGGCAGATGGTGGTCGGTGGCGCCGACGAGTACGTCGACCGGGCCGTTGCCTGGGTCGAGGGCGCGACGCACTCGTACGAGTACACTAGGCCCTTGGCTGCTGGGGCTGGCGGCGCTGGCGGCGCTGGCAGCGGTGAGATTCTCGAGCCTGATCCGCAGACGGGCTTGATCAAGCATCGGCTGTGTGGCGGCCCGGCGATGGACATCCGGCGGACGCTGTTTATGAGCCGCGACTGCTCGCGGCTGTTCGACACGCAAAGGTGGACGCGCAATCTCGAGAAGGGGCTGGCTGAGGCGTGGCGCCGCTGGGTGGCCGGCGAGGACGAGGACGAGGTGGGCGTGCTCGATGACTGCGCTGCCGCTGCTGCTGCCACGGCTGCTGTGGAGAAGGATGCTGAGGGCCGCCCGGCTGCTGCTACTGCCGCTTCTGTGGCTGTGTCGGAGGAGCAGCTGCGGGAGCGCAAGCGCGAGTGGTGCCGGCGCATTGGGCGCGAGATGGACGAGGCCATCGACGCGTTTGCTGCCTCCGCTGCCTCCTCCTCCTCTTCTTCGGATAACGCTTCGGATAATACTTCGGAGAAGCGTCGGCCAGATGTGTTTGCGCCGCGCGGGCGCAGCATCTGGGTGCTGGACGACGACGATGTCATGCCGGCGCAGTCGTGGATGGGCCAGATGGTGGACTGGTGAATGAGAGAGTAAAAAGTCTATTTAGAAAAATAAAAAAAATAAAAATTTAATGGGAATGGTGAATTAACCTGCCATAGTGCTGGGACTTGTGCCCGGCAGTCTCGCATCTTTTTTTTTAAATACCGATCCCGTGTATTCCGCACATTGCCCGACGGCCGAGCTTTGATGTACTTGCAGCCTTCAGGGTTGATATGCTAATAATACAAAATAAAGTTGTGCTTTTTTTATTTCGTCCTCCTGCATACACCATTGTCTTCAACCGGGATCGCGAAAATTTAGCCTTATGCCGAAGGCGGCGTGGGGGGGGATTGTTTTGCATTGTTTGCACATTGAGCGTGTGATGTCTCCCGCCCTTTTTTTCTTTTTTTTTTTTTTTTCCTCACCACG
Organism: Coemansia erecta; assembly: GCA_027574685.1. Lineage (NCBI taxonomy): Eukaryota > Fungi > Kickxellomycota > Kickxellomycetes > Kickxellales > Kickxellaceae > Coemansia > Coemansia erecta. Next base: position 54,420 of record JANBOJ010000026.1, read on the forward strand.
CATATACAACACGTACACATGTACTCGTTACATGTACACACACGCCCACATACAACAACACCCGCGCATAGCTGATGCTTCCCAACCCACGCACCCACGCACACACACACATGCACACATGGGCGGCATGCGTGGGTTGGCGAGTGGAGGGGAAAGGAAGGAAGGAAGGAAGGAAGCAAGGAAAGGCGGGGAGTGAGCTTTTCTTTCACTTGTTGCAGAGACTCAAGCACTCGATATATAAATATAAATGTGGTCAGAAATAGCCCTCCTTCTGAAATCAAGCAAGCAAGCGCCTTCTCCACATTCTTATTTTTTTTTTTCTGTTGCATTTTTTCCCTTTTATTTCATCATTGTGTTTGTAGCGCCGAGGCAGTAGCAGCATTCGTTCCTTTTTTTTATTCCTCTCTCTCTCTCTCTCTTTCTCTTTTCTTTTTCATATTTATTTTGTTGCTAATTTGAATGACTCTACTTTGCACTACTCGTCTTTGGTCTTGACTAGTTTTCTTTTTTTGTTAGTTTCCTCTCCGTTGTACTGTCCGGCACGTCTGCTATTGTGTGTGCGTGCAACAGGCCCTGTCGCTTTGGCTCTCTATCGACTACACGTCACATTAAAAAAAAAACACGCATTCTCATTCTCCAGGGCTTTAATACAAGAGCAGGAATAGGTAAGCACAGTCTTTTCCATTCAAACCATGGTGAAAGGGGAGGAGGCGCACTATTCTACTACCTGCCTTTATTTACCGAGACCGTTGTCGCGCACCTCGTAAATGCCATCTCTGGATGGAAATAAAAAAAAAAGGGAACACGAACCACAAGCACTATTTGCTTTCTGGAAGCCCAATTAGGCCCAAACGGTCTCGGACTGCGTGTGCACACACACACACACACACACACATATCCGGTTTTTTATCATGCCCGCCCCTCCTGCTCAGTCGATTCCGATTGAAATATAAAGTCCCTCTCTCCCACGTGGAATACTACGAAGCTGGGCAGATAGGCTGCAGAGGATCTTCCCGTCCAGGCGCAGACACCCACTGTATTCTTGCCAGCACTGGTAAAGAAAAAAAAAGAGGTCAAAGGTGAAAAAAAGGCACAACAACAATAATAAATGCGCCTGTTGTTTTTGCTTTCTTTCCTGCTATCCCAATTCATCGGATCGGCAGACAAGATGCATGCCGTTTGTGTTCGGCTTTTTCGAGCCATTTCGCCTCTGTGCTTGACCTTTACATTCTACTTCTTTGATACTCTTGCTCTTTCTCTCTCTCTCTCTCTGTAATCCCTGTTTACTCTTGCTTATTATTTTCTTTCCTATTTCCACCAAGCACACGCCTTCTCAGTATCTGTTTCCATTTTCTTTCTCCTTTCTATTTGCTTTTTTTGTTCTGATATTTATTCTGTTTATCTTTGTTTCTAAACCCGCCAGTTCTAATAGTTTCTTCTCTTCACCTCCCCTTTCGGTCTAGCCTCTGTACATCACCACCACTCCTCCCCCGTTGTGCTGGTCGGAACGGCGTCGCCTCTATATACGTAGACACATACATACATACATACATACATACACCTTGCAACCGTAGTCTGTACCACTAGCAGAAGCCAGCAGTCGTTATCATGGAGAGCAGATACAAGTCCATCAAGCACATCGGCGAGGGCGCCTTCAGCTCGGTCATCCTGGCCCTCAACATCGAAACAAACGAAAAGGTTGCTATCAAGAAGATGAAGAAGCGCAGGTGGAAGGACACAGCCGCTCAGGCCGAAATCAATGCGCTGCAGAAGCTGCACCACGAAAACGTCATCCGGCTGCTCGACGTGTTCCGCGAAGACTACCGCTCATTTCTCGTATTCGAGTGCATGGACTGCGACCTGAACGAGCTCGTGGTGTCGCGCAACGGGCGGCGGCTGCCGGACACCGTGGTCCTGGACATCACATACCAGGTCCTCAACGGCCTGGACTTTATCCACAAAAACGACTTTTTCCACCGCGACATCAAGCCCGAGAACGTGCTCATCCGGCGGCACATCACGCCCACAGGTCCCGGCGGCAGCTCGGCCATCGTGGTGGAAGCCAAGATTGCCGACTTTGGACTGGTCCACGACATGGACTTCTCGCGGCCGCTGACCGATTACATCAGCACGCGGTGGTACCGCGCGCCCGAGGTGCTGCTCAACTGCGCCAACTACTCAACGCCCATCGACGTCTGGGCCGTCGGCACTATCGTTTCCGAGCTGGCCACGCTGCGGCCGCTGTTCCCGGGCAACAACCAGATCGACCAGCTGCGCCGCATCTTCGAGGTGCTTGGCACGCCGCGTATCTCTGCTCCGGCAGCCGGCGGCGAGGACGACGGCGCCGACGCCAACGGCTCGTGGTACGAGGGCGCTGTGCACGCACGCAAGCTGGGCATCACGTTTGTGCCCAGCACACGCAAGCCGCTGGACACAGTCATGCCCGAGGTGTCGAGTGCCGTGATCCAGCTGGTCGACTACATGCTGGTGCTCAACCCGAGCGACCGACCAACCGCCCGGGATGCGCTGAACCTTGTCTCGCGCATGCTTGACCAGACCATCGGCGAGCCGCTGGCCGGCGACGAGGACCGGGCACAGGTTGTGCCGGAGCCCATGCAGCATGAGGATATGGATGAGGTCCCTGCAGCCGTGGTGCCTGCCATGACAAAGACCAGCACGTCACCGACGTTTGGCCCTGTCGGGCGCAGCACCCCGGCCTCTGCCGCCAACACACCAATGGCACCTGCAATCTCAGTCTCGGCGTCGACAAAGACCGAGGATGACGATATTGTCGAAAAGACACTCAACGACCACACGTTTGCAGCACCGGCAGCAGCACCAGGCAAGAGCAATGGGCGGCTGGGCGCAGCCATGGCTGCAATTCAGGACGGACGCATTAGCTTTACACCGCGGGACAAGTTTGCACAGCAGGTAATTAACGGGCAGATTCAGCAGCACTCAGCTAATGGCCAGGCACAGCAAAAGGCCAGCGAGCCGCCCAACAATCAACAACAACAGCAGCAGCAACAACAACAGCGCCAGTCCATAGGGGCGCCAGCGGAGGTCAGCATTGTCAAGGCTCTGCACCGCGAGCCGCTACGCGACCCACGCGGCGACCTATCAGATCTGGCAGTCAGGTCAGCAGGCTCGTCGCGCGGGCGCGCAGGAAGCGTGCTGTCGATGAGCTCAGCCACCAGCATTGACTCGCGGTCGTTTGCCGAGTCGTCGGGTGGCAGCTCGGCAAGCGTAGTAAGCCGACAGTCGGCAACATTCTCGGTCGGCGACCTGCCGTCGCCGCTCAGCGCCAGCAGCAGCAGCGTGGAGCCTGGCACAGCGACCGGTGGACTGCGCCTGTATGCTGCGGCACCGTCGGTTATTGGCGATGCGCCGATGATTCGTGCACTGCCTCCGTCGTCGGCGGCAGCTAGCGGCGGCAGCGGCAGCGCGCGCCAGTCGGTGGCGTCGTCTGTCGGCGACTCGCACATTCGCAGGGCACCTGGCATCCCCGATGCAACAGTAGTGGCCAGCAGTGCAGGTGAGCAGACAGAGAAGCGCAAGCCAGGCGCTGCTGCTGCTGCTACTGTTGCTGCAGACAACGGACAAGGTGATGACGGGTTTGTGCATGTTACGCGTAATTCTCCGGTCGAAGCCTCGCCCAAGCCGCAGTCTGCAGCGACGACGACATCCTCGTCGTCACCAGTCGATGTCCCGGCCAACCCACCATCGACTCCGCCAAAGGGCGGCCGGCTGCTCGGTCTGCGCCAGAAGAGCAACATGGGCAACCCGTTAATCAGACGCGCCCTGAGCATGAAGAAGGGCCGGCCGGCCAACGACGCTGGTGCTGTCCCTGCGCCTATGCCTACGGTGACAGCTCACAAGCTTGTGCTTGAAAGGCCAGTAGCCGCGCCAGATGCGTTGATCAAGCGCAGCAAGAGCGCACTGAATGTAGCCGAGAGTCATCCAGCCAGCACTTCTGTTGATGTTGCTGTTGCTGCTGCTGCTGATACTACCCAGCTCGATTCTCCAACCGTGGTGTCAGCGTCGCTTCTCGACGGCATCGACATTGGCTCGATTGTCGCATCTGCAATGCCGTCGACGCCCCGCGAAAAGCCGCGGAAGAAGGACGAGTGGATTGCAAACACGCAGTTTTTGCGCCAGCGGCTGGGTGGTGACAAAAATGACAGCGAGCCAAACGCGACTGCTCGCAAGCGTCGGAGCTCGGTCGGCGACGCGCGCCTGGCCACGACAGTACGTGACAGTGCAATGCTTGGCGCCCGCCGCCCAATTGCCAGCGGCCTGTTTGCGCCACCAGGGGCGCCCGGCAGCCGCCAGTCGCGCCGCTCGACGCTTACCGAGACACCCGACCGGACCACGCCCAGCCGTCGCAGCAGCGCGAGCAGCCGGCAGTTTGCCCAGACGCTTGCTTCGCGCCGCGCGCGTGACGCCGACGTTGCCCGGGCGAAGCTGGCAAGCGGCATCAGCTGGGCCGCGCGGCTAGGCGAGTACGCGGCGGTCGGCGACGACTACCTGGGCGTGCGCGTGGCTATCGACGATGTTATGCTGTCGACTGATGCCCAGCCCACCGTGGGAAACCAAGTGGCTGACGATGAGAGCGACGTGATGTCTGGTCTTGACAGCTTTGCGCCAGTTACGTTTGACGCTGGATCGCTGTTCCGCCAGTCGCTGCTGACGACGCCGGTGTCTGGCGGGTCGCTAGCCAGTCCCCAGCTTGCAACCAAGGGTGGTGCACTGTCGCCGGCCGACTACATGGCCACATTCAGCGACGCGCGTAGCAAGCTGACCGGCGCCGCGCGCAAGCAGGCGAGCTCACCGGGCAACCACCACCACCACCATGCCAGTGGCCATCGCTTCTTGAGTAAAGTCAAGAGTGCGTTTACTGGCGGAGGCCGTCGTAGGTCGGCGAGCAGCATGGAGAAGGGCGGCGCAGGGCAGCGCAGCAACGATGGCGCGTCGGCGCGTATTGTCGATAGCGAGCCGCCGCGTTTGGACTTTGACCTTGGTGCCAGTCTACTGACACCCGATTCGACGCTGCACCACGGCGCAGGCGAAAGGGGTGCCTCGCCGAAGGAGGCATCGGCGTTCGAGCCCCCGGCATCGGCGTCGGCACCCTACGGATCGGTGGCCAACGACTCGGCCTACTACTTGATCGACTACATCAACGGCGAATCCGGCACCAAGTCTGGCACCGGGGCTGACAGAGCTCCGAGACATCCTTCGCAGCCACCCTCGTCATCTGCATCGGCAGCCGCAGCCGCAGCTGCAGCGACGGCAGCCCGGCGTGTGGTCAACAAGAGCACAAGGTCGCGACAGACGCAGTACGAGTACAAGTTTGGCAGCCAGATCTTTGAGTGTCTCGACAAGGACCTTGTTCTGCTCAAGACCGATGTGTTCAAGGATGTCGGCTCCGGTCTGAGCACGCTGGATCCTGGCAGCGTCAGCTCGATGTCCGAGTGGATGCGCAGCACTTCTAATACCATCGATTCGGTGGACATCAAGGAGGCTGCTGCGAAGCCGCGCAAGCGCCAGGTCAACGTCGCCAAGGCAACGGCGTACACTGCTGTGGCACTCAACCGCATCGTGGCAAACAACAACAAGAACCGCAGTGCCAACGTGCCGTCCAACCCTGCTGCCAGCACTCCTAGCCAGCTCAGCCGCCAGCTCATGATTTAAAATGCATCACCCTGCTCTACTTGGGGTTTTCTCCTACTTTTTTTACTTTTTTTACCTTTTTCGCGCTGGAAGCTTTTTATTCTTCTCCATTCTACCAACCTCCTAGGTGTGTCTTACAACACACACGTTTTCCCCCCTTGATTATACAATACACCTTGTTACAGATACGGCTTTGTATTATTTATATTAAAAAAGGTTAATTATTTACAGTTTGTGCAAGCACAGAATTCGGCCATGATATGCATGTCACTGCCAAGCGTGCTGCTTTTGGTCGAGAGCAGTGGAAGGTGTCATTTTTTGCCGCCGTTGGCTAGCATGTGTGCGAGTGCGGGTGTGCGAATGAAGGATGCGAGCGTAAACGTGCTTTTTTGTGTGTGCGAATGCGTGTGTGGGAGGAAGTAACCATGAAGCCTGTACGGATCACATGGACTGCCGAGATGCAGGCAGGGATTTTTTCAATAAATGTGCTCCCTCGCATGAGAGAGAGAGAAGCGTGAGGTAGCGAATGTGTGTGTCCGTCAGAGAATGGGGTCCACCAAAGCAAGAGATTCCCCGTCTACACCGTAATGCATTTGGTCAGATGTGCCAGGTACTCGGCCTCGTCCTTGGACACCTCGTTGCAGTTGGGACATACCCACTGGCTGCAGAACAGCTGCAGGGATTCAGGACGCGGCTCCAGCTGTTCGGTTTCCGCGCCGTGCCGTCTTAGCGGGCACGATCGAAGGCACATTGTGTTGCTCCCGTTGCCTTTCTTCTCCGTCTGTTAGGGCTGCCCCGATCTCGCGGTATGTCGATTGTTGTTGTGTTCTTTGTATGTCTTCCTCCTCCCTTCCTTGTTCCAGGGTCTGCTTTTGTCCACGTCCGAGTTGGTGCGACTGAGGAGTGCCAGAATGTGGATCGTAGGTATCCAGGTTTGGTGCGTATCTGTTTTTTTTGCTTGGCGGATCGCCCGTCTGTAAGAAATAAAGATTGGTGGTGATTTTCTTTTGTGTAGAAACAAACACGGAGCACGGAGGGCGTTCGTCTCTTCCGTCTAGGTGGATAAGAGCAAGACGTAATAAAGCGTGGCCGCAGGGGTTGTCACTGTTGATTTCTAGGTTGTGCGGTATGCCAAGACGAGCCCGAGTTTTATTTGAACAATAGGGTGTAGTGGTGGTTCAATACAGCGATTAATAGTGTAGCATGACATGTATAGGGAGAATAGGAAAAAAGGAAGGAATCCGCTGGGGAATATATATAATGCCAAACTGGGGAGGAGGGAGCACGGTTGCTATTTATTCCAAGTCTAAATCGTAATGAGGAAAGAATGGTGAAATATATCGAATAGCGAGACGAAGGAAATAGAGAGTGAGAGGGAAAGAGAGAGAGGAAGAGGAAGTGACAGAACGCGAGAAAATGGCCGTTCATATCCCCTCTGCTAGGCTCTATTTTTTCTCTTGTGTCCATCGTCTCGGTCGCCGCACCCTTTTTCCTGCTCTCTCAAGCTCCAACCGATATTCGCCCCCCTATTTTTTTTCCTCCGTAGAGTAATTATTATTTTTTGGTTTATCCATTATAATTTATTTTTTGGAATGTAAATCCATTTTCCTATTTTATTTGTTGCGTTTTTATTTGCTCTTATTCGCTGTGAGTGTCCAATCCCTCATTTCCAGTGCAGCACTTCATTTATCCAAGAAAAAGATTATTTACCCCTGTATCCATTTCTTATTCTTCGTCATTGTCGTGCTAGCCAAGCTCGCTCATAGGCAGTATTGTGTATTTTTTTAATTTGAAGCTATACGCAAGATCGCTTTCATTTCCTTTGTTGTTGTGTCTAGACGCAGATGATAATAATAAAAAAACGTGGTTCAATAGTCTTTCGTTGTTGAATCGATAATAGCAAGCAGAGCAGCCTGTACAGGATGCTCACACGCATGCAAATGTCTTGCTAATAATTGTTGATGCACGTTGCTTTCCACTTTCCATGTACAACCTCGTACCCCCTTGCTTCCGCTCTCACTCGCTGTCACTCTCACTCCATTTCGCCTCTCTGGTATGCCTGCAGGGATGCGCCCCTTATAACCATCCCGGCTGTAGTTCTATTGCACAATCACGGCGAGTGTATATCATTTGCTGTTTCTTGCCTTATTTCGTCCACTCCTTACTCTAACCGCCGGATTAGAATGTGCAAAAGAGAATAACGCGATTTGCAATTTCCTATTATTCTTATTATTGTTATGGCGTCTGCATTGCCTGATCTTCTTACGTCTGGTGTCGCCATAAAGAAAAGAAATAAGAAATACAAGCGGATTCGAATAATACGCGCGCGCTTTATTTGTGCGGTATTGGGGGAAAAGCAAGAGCCGACGGGATGCAGCGCGCAATAAAATCTAAATGATATGTTTACTTTGACACAGAACTTGGAAACACTAATGTATTTGGCATTAATTGCAAGCCCGCGCACCCCCAATGTATGCAGCGAGGCATTCTCGGACACACCGACCATTTCTCATTTCCTTTTGATTTATCTTTTTTTTTTCTGAATATAACGCACATGTGCTTTGCACTGGGAAATACATGTAGAGCCTTGAGCGCTTACCTCAGACTCTCTGCACACCAGACCAACAGCAGCGGCTGACAAAAAAGGAAACTTTGGCTACTCCCTTTTTCTTTCCCGACTATTTCCTCTGTTGATGACTGAGGGTATGACTGGATCGGTAAGCCTAGCTCATCCTGTGACCCGGTTAAAATGGTAGCGGTAGTCGTAGAGAATCCTTGATTTTTCCGCTACATTCCTGTTTGCATGCCTGATTTCGTAATATCGCCAAACCGAATCTTTGTTTCAGTTATATTCAGCTTCATTCCGCTGCTGCCATTATTCCGGGGACCGTCCGTATCAAACCATCTATTTGCTCTTAAAATCAAATCTGCAGGTGGCCGTAGAATAAACTGCAAATGCAGATTTGATATGCGCACCAACCGCATGTGAATGTGAAGGCACATGGAAGGCATCCGAAATTCTGCAGTAATATAACGCTGTACATACGAGATACAGGTTGGACCTGGATGTTGGGGAATAAAAAAAACACACAGAAGGGTGCAAAGAGACAAGTGGATGCTTGCTGATTCTGAGATGCCGTGAGTACGGTTTGCTCACAGGATCTGTTGGTTTTTTCCCGAAGCGTTCCTTTTCTTTTCTTTTTCTCTCTATTTCTCCTGCTGTTGCTGCTGCTGCTCTGCTCTGCTCTTTTGCCTCTCTATTTTTTTTTCGTGCATTCCAGTTTGTTTCGGGGTGATTGCCAAATTAAATCTTTGTTGCAGCAGACGACTTTAGGCAAGGAAGGATGTGTGCAATTTGTCTCAAGTAGAGACGCCTTTGTCATTGCTTCTCTCCCCTCTCCCACCTCTCCCGCCTCTCCCACCTCTCCCACCTCTCCACCCCCAACGCCCGCGGTCAGATCCCTTTCTCGAAATGGGTAAACTTATCCCGATCCATCTACCAATCAGCACATGGCAGCGACGACAGTGGGAATAGACCAGCCTCTGCTGATTTAATGATCAACGGCTCTTTTGGCCCGTTTCCATTTGTCGGGGTTTGAAATTTTTTTCAAAAAAAAAAAACTGATGCGCGTATGCATGTCAGCAATGTGCACAAACCTTGTTTTTCCATCATCGTTAGCCACATTAAACAGCGCACAGCTTGGTCCGATAGCAAAAATTTTTATAAAAGCATAGATCCCGCCGGTGCTTAGCCATTGAGTGGTATCTAATTAGATGTCGATCGAGAAGACGGAACCACTCTGATAGCCACTACGACGCTGTATTGTTTTGATTTCTGCACAGACAAATTGCTCCGGTTGGGTATATACTATCTTGCTTAGTGGCTCTATACTATTTGATTCTTCAAAGAAAAATGGCAAATCGTTAAGCCATCCATGCTCTCTTGTCTGTCCGGCATGTATGGCCGATGCACATGTTGCCCGTATGCCCCCGATGCCCATATATGCCAAGTACTGCTTTGTGCAGAGTGTATTCCATTCTGCTTCTTATTGTTTTAACTGCGCAGATGAAAAGTAGAATAAAGGCGGAAAACGGGAAAATAAGGAGCGACAAATAATGCAGCATAGAAAACTTTTCTCGCCTCTTGCTTGAACGCACGCACGAATACATAAACAAACAAGCGTCCTCTCCACACATCGCACTTTCTCGGGCGAACGAAGCAAGGCACAGCAATGAGGCTTCATATTTGATTCTTCTTTAGTCAGCTCATTATTTATCTCGTTCTCTCAGCTTTACAGCGCATATCGGGCTATTCTTGTGCAAAAAAAACCGGAGCTGCCTGTCGGAGGATTTTGGTCAAGGTAACTTTTTCTTTTCGAGCTTGCGCACTGCAGTTCCGTTTGTGATCTGATTCCTTCTTGACAAGCTTCAAGGTTTAAGGCACGGCCGATATATGCAACCCGATCAGTGAGCTTTTTTATTTACTGCTTTAACCTCGGCCTGCTTCCTGTCGGTCTACTCGCTTTGAATAAAAAAAAAAGTTGAATTTTTTAATATCGCACTATTTTATATGTCCTACTCACGGAAAGGAGCGGAAAGGTCGTGTAGCGTACGTAGAGTCTGCTGTTGGATTTCTGGTTGACGACATGTAAAAGAACTGCAGTTGGCACTATCATTCCATTTTTTTATTCCCAACTTTTTTCTTTTCTTTTTCGCATCTCACATTAACACAAACGCGTGCGCTTATAGATTCAAAGCAAGCAAATCGCCGATATCCTCCTCTCTTCTTGCTTCTTTGTTTGTGGTATTTATGTAGTTTTAGTTTCTGTACTTTTTTCTTTTTCTCCTTTTCCATACACTTTGTCTTTTCCGTTGCGTTAGTATTTGTTGAATACACTCATTACCAACCTCGAGCACCTGCGTATTATCTGTTGTAGGGAGAAAGAGGAGGGTGACAGTGGGTTTATTCTTTGTTTACAAGCAAAAAAGGGACGTCGATTGTCAGGCTGTTGAGGAGACCGTTATTGTCGCGTTACATAAAGCAGTGGCGGTATCAACAGGGAAGGGAGGCATACAAAAGAAGGCGATCTGTACATTGCGTGGCTTGATCTATGCAGGCTGTGGCTATTATAGCATCATTATCAGCAACGGCGGCGGCGACCAAGAAAAAAAGGGGAGGATCATTCCGAGAAACCAGTAAGGGTGGGCCAGTCAGGGACCATATCCCTACTTTCTGCTCTTGGTTGTTTCTCAAACGGGGCGCACGGACGAATAATCAACAAAATCAAAATACAAATCGGGTGAGGGGGCAGCTCGATCTCTTGCGATGTGTAGTAGTAGTCGGGGCGTGACAGGGAGCTATCGCGCGTCTCCAACAATATCGACACATAGCACATGTCAAACACGACGGTGCTACCGCACAGCCTTGCATGGATACAGTTGCGATGTTTGCGGGAAGAGCTGGGACGAACTCTCAGACTTTCTTGCGCATCGGGCAGAGTGTATCTTTAAAAGCTAAAAACCAAAAAGCAATGGGGGGGGGAGAGAGAGTGAGAGATAGATAGAGTAGCGACGAATCCCCAGGTGTCGAGATGGCTAGCATAACAAGCCTTTTAAAAAATTCGCATTTTGCAATTACAACTTTCTTCATTTAATTTCTTTTTTTTTTGTCAACAGGCGATAATAGTAATGCCACTTTTTTTAATTATTTGTGTATGCAGCAGAAGCAGTAAGACAAAGCAGGATTATTCTCGCAGCATGCAATGCTTTCCGTTTGCAGCATTTGCATTTTGTTCTGCTGCTTGTGCATGCATTCCAGAATCAAGCAGAAATGTATACTTGAAAGAGAAGGAGTAGGTTAGACAACTGAAATTGAAGTTTAGACTAGTCCCCATTTTCATCCACATTTACTCTGGGGGTGTGAGTGTGAAAATGTCGGTTGGCCCTTTTTTTTTTCTCTGTGTGTGCTTTGTTCAGGCAAAGCAAGGGCAGCATGCATTCTGTAGACATGCATTAATTCCTCTGTTTCAATCTTGTATGTAACGCGTAAAAATGGAGTGGGGGGCCCGAGCTAGATTTTTATTTTGGTTATGGCGTTAGAAGCCAATCAGCAGTGCAGCTCAAAGTGAGTTGTTCTGTCGGCCATTGTGCAAATTAAGGTGTTTAAATGTTGGAATTGAGGAGATGCACTCTAGATAAGTAAACAAGCTATACTGCTCAAGCGAGAAACTGGTCATACAGGGCGTTCCAAAACTCGACAATGGCCTCGAAGGCCGGGTTGTCGACCATAGCCTCGGGGCAGTTCCTCAGCGCATCAAAGCGCGCCCTATCCTTCCGCATAGCACACACGACCTTTGAGCGGCAGCCGAGCTGGCCGCTTACTTTCTGCCACCTGTCGACCAGCCCGGCAACAACCGCATCAGAGGCAGCCAGCGAGTCTGTCTCGGGTGCCGTCATGCCAATATACTCTCCGAGCATGGCCAGCTGACAGCACTTGTTCATCCAGAGCAATTGTGCCAGATACTTGTCGGCAAAGGAATCGTCAATGGAGGATAGTTTGGCCAGCAGGTAGGGGTTGAGGGAGGTACAATAGCGGATGGCTGCGTCCTCTGCTGTGCGTAAAGACGGGGTGGTGAGGCGGGAGGTGATGCTGCTTGTGATTGCGTATTGTAGGGCCGGGGAGGAGCGTGCATGGAGGGCGGCGAACAGCGCGGCATTGTGCAGGGGCTCGGGTGCTTGGTCGTGCTGTCGGAATATCTCGGCAGCCATCTGCTCGACTGCCGCGGGGGCGGCGGATTCGGCAGCGTGCAGCAAAGCCAGGGCAACGGAGATTGTCCTCGGCGTATCTGGCGCCATCAGAAACTCTGTCTCTGCGATGCATTCCGCAGACGTATCCTGCCGGACACTCTGCATCCCGCTGGCCAGCACGCTGTTGATCTTGGCAATCCGACGGGCGCTCTGCAGGGGCTGGAGCGTCTGGGCGAGCCTGTCGGTGATTTCCAAGCTCACCGCCGCCGTGCCACTGCCACCAGCATCCAGCCCACCGTTTTCTTCCTTCAACCTGCACTGCTCGCGTATATCCTCAGCGGCCTTGTGTATGGCAGCAATGCGTACGTGGTCGGGGGTATCTGGGTTGGCAATAACGCGCAGGAGCAGTGTGGACAGGCAGGGGATTGTGCTCTCTGCGAGCAGGTCGAGGACCGGCGATGTGATGGCGTTGGGTGGCTGGATATCGGCGGCGTGGCGGAGCACGGCCGAGCGGTCGGTGGCTGCGAGCGTGGGCATGATCAGGTCGGCGTGGCGCGCCCAGGCGATGAGCTCATCCAGGCTCTCAGACGTCCAGAGGCGGATGCGGTCGGACGACGCCGTGTCGGCGAGGTGCAGAAGGTATGCGACCTGGGTGCTGAGAGCAGGCATTTGTGGGAAATTTAAAAAAAAATGGAAGTTTATTGATTTCATATTGGCTTTGGAATGATTTAGGGCTTTAGCAAGATTACACTTTAGGTTATGGACCATCTTTGTAAAGGAACTTGTAGGAGCAGAGGATGAGGAGCTAGGCGGTGATGATGTAGCCGCGGGCCTCCTCGGGCGAGATGCCGCCCTGAACTTCGATGGTGTTGATGTCGCGGCTGTTGCTAGCAAGCATTGGAGTTGTGTGTACGGATTCAGGGTGTGTCTGTGTGGATAGTGTGTCTGATGTAGCATTTGGTTGTTAAGAGGAACATGCGCTGCTTATATAGGTGTGTTTTTTTTTCTTTATCTACATGGCAGAGTCTAGCGGTGCGCTGCAACATTATTATTCTAATCTTAAATCCTATTTCTTCATTAAACTCGCATTGGGCAGATAGCGCAAGCTTATTCAGCGTATTATCTGCACTCTATACAGGCTATTCAGGCTCTTTTAAAATAAAAAGATGTTATTCAGACGATTAAATCCTCACTGCAAACGGCACCTTGCCCTCCTTCTGCGCGGCAGGAATGGCCACGCGGTCGACAATCTGGTCGACACACGCCATGCGTAGGATCTCAGGCGTAGCCGGCGACTCAATGTGCAAGGGCGCGTCGACGCCCTCCTGCCGCCTGGCAGCCATGACAGCGTCGCGCAGGGCGAAGAACACCGAGGCGCCGAGGAACAAAGGTGGCTCGCCAATGCCCTTGGACGAGTATATGGTCTTGAGCCCCTCGTAGGGCAGGCCCTCGAGCAGGGCGACGCGGAAGTCCCTGGGGATATCCATGGCCGACGGAATCTTGTAGTTGCCGGGACCCTGAGTGAACAGGGGGCCGCGCGGGAAGTACAGGAACTCCTCGGTGGTGGTCCACCCCTGGCCCTGCGTGAACGCGCCCTCGATCTGGCCGATGTCCAGGGCCTTGTTCAGCGACTTGCCCACGTCCATCAGGATGTCCACGCGCCGCGTGGTGTGCGCGCCCGTCAGCGTGTCGAGCTCGACCTCGGCCACGGCCACGCCCTGCGTGAAGTAGAAGTACAGCTGGCCCGTGCCGCGCTGCCAGTCGAAGCCGATGTCGGGCGTGGCGTAGTGGCCGGCGGCCGTCAGGGACACGCGGTCGAGGTACGCCGTGCGCGCCACCTTGGCGAACGGCGCATCGGGCATGCGCTCGCGGTACGGCCGCAGCCGCTCGGCCAGCACGGCGCACGCGTTGTGCACGGCGAAGCCGTTGAGGTCCGACGACGCCGACGCAGCCGTCGGCGACGTGTTGGCGGCCGTGTTGGTGGCGGTCTCGCTGATGAACACGGAGGCGAGGGGCACGCCCAGGGTCTCGGCAGCCACCTGCGTCATCTTGGTGTGCAAGCCCTGGCCCATCTCCGTGCCGCCGTGCGCCACGAGCACCGACCCGTCGGTGTACACGTGCACCAGCGCCATGCCCTGGTTGAGGAACTTGACGCCGAACGAGATGCCGAACTTGGTCGGCAGCATGCACAGCCCGCGCTTGCGGTGGCGCGAGCCGGCGTTGTACGCGTCGACGGCGGCGCGGCGCTCGGCGAACTGCGACGACTCGGCCAGGCGCTGCCACAGCAGCGGCACGTTCCAGTCGTCCAGCCGCTGGGCGAACGGCGTCACGTCGCCGGCCCGGTACATGTTGAGCGCGCGCAGCTGCTCGGGCGTGCGGCCGACGGCGTCGGCCACCTCGCAGAGCATCGACTCGAGCAGGAACATGCCCTGGCAGCCGCCGAAGCCGCGGAACGCCGTGTTGCTCTGCGTGTTCGTGCGCGCAATGCGGCCCACGATCTCGCAGGCGCCCAGCCGGTAGCAGTTGTCGACGTGCGACACGGCGCGCTCGAGCACGCCCACCGACAGGTCGTGCGAGAAGCCGCCGTTCGAGAACACGTGCATGCGCAGGGCCAGGAGCTTGCCGGCCGCGTCGAAGCCCACGGTCCAGCGCGCCAGGAACGGGTGGCGCTGGCCCGACGTGCGCATGTCGTCGTCGCGGTCCAGCACGGCGCGCACCGGCCGGCCGGTGTGGTGGGCGGCCAGCGCGGCGAAGGCCGCCAGCAGCACCGAGCGCGACTCCTTGCCGCCGAAGCCGCCGCCCATGCGCTTGACGCGGCACACCACGCGGCTGGCCGGCACGCCCAGCGCCGCGGCGCACACCATCTGCGTCTCGGTGGGGTTCTGCGTGCTGGCGAACACGTCGAGCTCGTCGGCCTCGCCGCGCGGCACGGCCAGCGCGCCCATCGTCTCCAGGTAGAAGTGCTCCTGCGCGCCGCAGTACGACTCGCCCGAGAGCACGTGCGGCGCCGCCGCCAGCGCCGCGGCCGCGTCGCCGGTGCGCAGGGCGCGCTCCTCGGCGAACAGCGCGCCCTGCGCCACGGCGTCGCGCACCGTCAGCACGGCCGGCAGCGCCTCGTACGTCACGTGCACGGCCAGCGCGGCGGCCTGCGCGGCGCGCAGCGTCTCGGCCACGACCAGCGCCACGGGCTGGCCGGCGTAGTGCACGTGCGTGGTCGGCAGCACCTCCTCGTCCTCGAAGATGTTCCAGCGGTTCTCGCCGGGCACGTCGGCGGCCGTCAGCACGCGCACGACGCCGGGCAGGGCCAGCGCCGGCGCCGCGTCGATGGCCAGCACGCGCGCGTGCGCGTGCGCGGCCGGCACCAGCGCCAGGTGCAGCTCGCCGCGCGTCGGCGGCATGTCGTCGACGTAGCGCGCCTCGCCGGTGGCCTGCTGCAGCGCCGACGCGTGCGCCACGCCCTTGCCGACGATGGCGCGCTCGCGCACCGACGCGTACGCCTGGCGCCCGCGGCACAGCGCGCGGCCCTCGTGCGGCGCGCCCAGCCCGTCGTCCATCTCGCCGGCGTGCAGCCCGGCGGCCGCCGGCGCCGCGCCGTCGGCCTGCGTCAGCGCCCAGAACTTGAGCATGAAGCTGCCGGCCAGCGCCGCGCGGTACTCGGCCATGCCGCCCGGCACGCCGTAGTCCAGCCGCAGCTCGGCCTGCACCGCGTCCAGCAGCCGCGCCAGCACCGCCGCGTCGCCCCACGCCGCGCCGCCGTCGGCCGTGGCCGCCGCCATCGCCTGCCGCGCCAGCACCGTCGTCGGCGCCATGCCGCCGAACGCGAACGCCGCGTCGGCCACGCGGCCCTGCGCGTCGACGCGCACGCGCAGCCCGCACGTGACGATGGCGATGTCGTCGTCGCGGCGCTTGGCCTGCTTGAACGCGCGCATGCGCTCGCCGGGCCTGCTGAACGGCACGGCCACGCCGACGATGACCTCGCCGGCGCGCATGGCCGTGCGGCGGTAGCCGGTGAACATGTCGGCCATGGCCACGCGCCTGCGCGCGCCGCCGGCCGCCGCCAGCTCGACGGCCGCGCCGGCCGCCATCAGCACCGGGTTGAGGTCCGAAATCGGCGACGCCGTGGCGATGTTGCCGGCCAGCGTGGCCACGTTGCGGATCTGGCGCCCGGCGAAGAACCGCAGGTTGTCGCGCAGCGCCGCAAACGCCTGCGTGCGCTCGCCGCCGTGCGCCGCCACCAGCGCCGCCAGCTCGCGGCCGAACCGCTCCAGCGAGATGTTGGCGCCGAACACGACCTCGGCCGCCGACTCGCGCACGTGCTGCAGCTCGGCCACGTCGTTGACGAATATCTGCACCGGGAACCGCGCGCGCTTGAGCCGCATCTCGACGCCGACCTCGCTGTTGCCGGCCACCAGCTTGGCGCCCGGGTGCGCCGCCAGCAGCGCCAGCAGCGTGTCCAGCGTCAGCGGCCGGAAGAACTGCCGGCACCACGCCTCGCTGCCGTCGCTGGCGATTGCCAGCGTGCGCCGCTGCGGCTCGCTGCCGTCCAGCGCCGTCGTGCCCTTGGCGTAGCGGATCAGGAACGGCGGGAATATCAGCTCGCTGCTGGCGTCGTACTTTTTGAACCGCGCGATCACGCTCTGCGTCTCGGCGTCGGCGCCGTTGACGTCGGCGCCGTTGACGTCGGCGCCGTCGACGTCGGCGTCGCCGGGCTTCTTTTGCTTGCAGCAGCCGCCGCCGGCGCCCCGTGCTCCGCAGCAGCCACCGTCGTCCTCCTTCTTGGCCCCGTCCAGCTGGCAGCAGCCGTCGACGCCGCAGCCCGCCGCGCCGTCCGAGCCCTGCGCACGCACCGTCGCCGTGCCGTCGGCGTTGACCGTCGTGCCGGCCTTCCACGCCTGCTCGGCAAACGTCTTCGCCGCGTCCAGAATCGGCCTGTATCCCGTGCACCGGCACAGGTTGCCGTCGAAGCACTCCTCGACGTCGTGCTCCGTCGGGTTAGGGTTGTTGCGCAGCAGCGTGTACAGCGACATCACAAAGCCGGGCGTGCAGAACCCACACTGCGACCCATGCAGCAGGGCGATGCGCTGCTGCACAGCGTGCGGGTTCTTTGCTGTTCCCAGGCCCTCCACCGTGATCACGTGCTTGCCGTCCACCGTGTACAGCGGGCACAGGCAGGCGTTGACCGACGCGTGCACGATCCGCTGCTCGACGGTGTCGTAGCGCGAGATCATTACCGTGCATGCGCCGCACCCGCCCTCGCCGCACCCGAGCTTGGTCCCCGTCAGCCCCGCCGTCGTGCGCAGGTACTGCAGCAGCGTCTGGTCCAGGTCCGGCTTCTCAATCACCACGCGCGACCCGTTGAGGTAGAAGAGCAGCTGCGACGACGTCTCCCCCAGCTGGCTCGAGTCCTTGGTGTCTGCTGTGCTGACAGTCATCAGAATGGAATAAATATGTGTGAGTGGAATAGGGCTTTACAGTATTTTTTAAAAAGAAAAGAAGAGAAAGTAGGGTTTTCACAGGCTGTGTCAATGCTAGGAACAAGTTCGTGTGCCTCTTTTTATATGCAGCCCGAAATTAGATGAGAGATGAGAGATATTGTGCTGTTCTCTTGCTTGGGAATAAATTAATAGAAAATTGACCGCGGTAAAGATGTGGAGAAGAATGATCATCCCTGAAAGAAGCATTCAATACTAGCGCCGTTTATGCTCGTCCCGTCACCGCTTGTTGCATGCAAGTCACATGGATCTTTTCCCCTTACTATAAAAGAGCATCACAAAATAATCCTCCGAAAAAACGGAAGCAATATTCCGTCCCGCACGAGCTGCATAAACGCGGCTCGGCATGTGACATGCGAGCCGCGAGTCGTGTTTGCATTTTGCTAGTGTGGTAACCGGCAGCAGCAGATGAGACGGTTGCAGATACCGCGATTAAATGGCATAGCGGGTCATTGTATTTTACTCAAATGGGGCTTGTGCAGGTCGTACTAGAGCCGGCAGTTAGGTACATGTTGTTATCTGCTACGGATGGTCGTTAGGTCCTAGAGCTCGCCATACACCAACCGTTTAGAATGCGATAGCCTGGCTAAACTCACCGTTTTTATATAATGCAAGGGCGCTAGAACCGCGGCTAGAGTCTGCTGATATAGAGTTTAGACTTTCTAATGGACCAAAGCGATCTAGAGATAAACACTAACCTCGTAATCCGACGCTAATCAATCAACGACAATGTTAATCGATAACATTACATCGGAAATTTCTCGCTGCCGGCCCATTGGTGGTCTGCTATTTTTTTTGCCTAGGATCGACACCATCCGAATGTATAGTTGTTATCCGACCAATCACCGCTCTATTATCCACGATTTTTCCCAGGACTAGTCTCGCTGAGTCAGTGGATAATTTTTTTACTGTTTCGGCCAGCAGCTGCCTCCGCTCCGGCGGCGCTCAACAGTTCGTCAGAACCATTTATCCTCCTCCCACCAAGCCCGCACTTGCATTCCCGCGGCCGTGCAACCAATGGACACACTTTTTAAATACGCCATCTTGTGCTTGTTCCCAACTCCTTCTCAAAACAATGCGCTATGCAGATACCCTTCCTCGCTTACCACGTGGATGCAATTATTCAGCTTTGACCATGGCGTATGCCGTATAGAAAGGCGGCTGCATACATGTGCAAAAAAGAAAAAAAAAAGAAGGCAAGATGGGGATTTGCCTCGTTAGCAATGGAAGAAAAAACTCCTTTTGGAACCACAATTCGACAAACGCAGGCGCTTGATTGGACAAAAATACGCTGAAAGGTGGATTACAAACGCTAAACGGATGTAGGCATGCATGTATCTGCCTGTAGATTTGCAGTAGATAAGCTGCGAGCGATGTCTCTATCAGCGGCCGCGTGACAGGGAGAGAGGGACATGGACGCAGCTTACCCATGACGTTTTCCATGCGTCAAGGCGCTGAGAGAAATAAAAAACAAAAGACTTTCTTATTTTCTCCGAACAAAGAGGGTGCGTGCGTGTGTGCGTGCCAGTGATTTCCAGTCAACAACTGTATTTGTCAGGCAAGAAAAAAAAATGAAACATCCGCCGTTTTACTGCTGTATTTTTCCTTTGCGGAGGAAGGAACGGAGATGTTTTCCAAAAGCAGCCGGGGAGTGTGCCAAGCACAGGATTTCTTTTTTTGGCGAAAGAACGCGCGCGCATGAATCGCTTGCTCCCAAACGTATAAATGGGAAACATTGGCCCACCCCGCTCCGCCGGCCTTTCCTTCCTTTTTTTCTTCCACACAACGCAACCAGCTTCTTATCCAAAAAATCCCTCCCAGACTTCTTTCCAATATTTTTCTTCTCACGCGCAACAGGCTTTCCAAAAACACTTTATACATATACTATGAACTCGTTCGTTAGCGGCTCTCGCTCATACCAGCCTCACATCAGCCGTCGCCGCTCGTCGGTTGTTTCCAACACATCTGTCGGCAGCTTCGATTCAGCGCCGAGCTCTCCCGTTGATGCTGCCGCGCCTCTGCCAATTACAGCATCGGCTATCCGCTACACATACGTATGCAATGACTGCGGTTTCGGCACCGATCTGCTCAGCAACTATATGCCGCACATCTCGAACCCCTGCGATGCGCCGGCACCGGTCACCTGGAACAAGCCCTAAGGTTTGAATCCTTTTTCGGCGACCTCTCTCTTGTAAAATTTCTCATTTTTTCTTCATCAATACTATATTTTTATGTGCAACTCTAGAATAGTTTATGCAATGTGTTTCACAGGCTCTTATGCATATCTGCCTGTCCCTCACAAGCATCAGAGTTACTGTGACCTCGGCGTGCATACAACACCAGCACTGAAGCCACCTTTTATGCAAAATTTATTGTGATTCAGCATCGATTAACCCGTCGTTCCCACTGATTCTAGGTGCCCAGGCTGTGGATCAAAGCTGCGATATCATTTGACGGTTGTGGACAATATCAGGTAGCAGGGGTTAGAAGGTAAATTGGTCCGGGTGCCCTTGCACGACTCCAGATAGATTCGCTTTTCTGTGCTATGAGCTCCATATTGTACATACTGCGCTACTTGGCATGTATACAAGTAAACCTAACAGGCGTGTCAAGGCAGTCCATTGGATTATCGCATCATTTACTTAAACGTATCTCAAAGACGGCGCTTATCACTAGTGCGATATCCTTTCTAAGAATTGTTTAATTTAGTATTATATTTTTTTTTTAGAATTATTGCGATGTGGCAATTTCTGAAAAAAAAAACATGCTGTCGTCTACGGTTAAATTCGCATCTTATCTAGCAACTTGTTTATTGGGTGAATAGAATCATATACACGTGTTGTTACTCACACAACCTACCACAATATATTTAAGAGTGCATATACATTCCACTATCAAGGTTCAAGAAGCCACTGCTCCGTGGTTGATTATACAACTTATTACTTGATATGTCTCTAAACTAGTATTAAGCAGGTTTGTCACATTTAACAAAGTGGGTACAACGAAGCTGATCAAAGTTCTCAGTCATGCCCCAACTGTTTCTGTTTTTTTCTGTCATCCCAGTCACTAATATTTTTTCTTTCATTATTCGTCTATACTTGCTGATGGCAATGCTGTGACTTGTAAAACAATTCTCATCAAGCAAATTTAATATAAAAATGTTGAGGGATTGAACTAGCAAATATAGAAAACTTGAATTGTAAAGTGGGTTCAAAAAATGATTCAAATTTTTCAATGTATTTAAAAATCAACGATTTTAACGTTCTAAAATAATTAAATAACAGCAATATAAAATACTATTATCAACAGCCATAAGCGCTTTATTATTATAAAATATTAGAATATTCGATAAGCAATCGGCAAAATTAACGCAAAAAAATTGCCAAAAAGATATTATCAGATTTAATTAAATTTTCAAAAAATGAATCAATTTTTGAATGTCGAATTTATTATTTTTATAGAAAATATTCTAGACTTTCAAAAATTATGCAACTTGGTCTAGGCATAGTCTTGTGTTAAGACTATCATTTGAAATACAAATCGTATAGATATCTTTTTTTTACTTGTCTTCAAACAAAATTTAACTATATCTGAAAAATGACTGTTTTAACTCCTGATAAAATATCTATTATTAACACCATGTGCTCCAATGGTGCCACACCTGCCCAAATTTCAAAGAGAATTAAGGTTAATCAACACACTGTCCGCACATATATATACAGGCACAATATCCCCAGAAGCAATTGTGCTAGAGGTCGCCCCAGTACTATCACTAAAAAATGTCAGATTGCAATACAGCGCTACATTGATGACCGCCAGCCCTACAGCATTGATAGCATGTATAGACATTTAAAGACAGACAGCGTTTTTAATGGGTCACGCAATACTCTTAAAAATTACCTCGCTAAACTTGGATGTTATTCCAAAGTTATTTCTAAATCTCCTCTACTCACAGCCAAACAAAAAATGCTTCGTTTAAAGTGGGCTAGAGCCCACCAGCACTGGACAGCTGATGACTGGTCTAATGTTTTGTGGTCTGATGAAACCCAGCTTCACACTATCAGACCTACTGGGAAAGGGCATGCAGTCTTCATTCAAGGATCAGAGCTTAAACCAAAATTCCTCAAGCCTGTGTCCAAAAGTGCCAATTCTATTATGGTGTGGGGAGCTTTCCATGCCAATGGTACAATTCCCCTTAGACTTGTTCGAGATAATTTAACAGCAGCACAATATTGTCAGATATTGGATGAGAGGATTGGTCCTAGCATGCAGGCTACACATCCCAACCTTTGTGCCAATTCCATCTTTCAGCAGGATAATGATCCCAAACATACTGCTAGAATTACTTCTCAGTGGCTCCATGATAACAATATCTCAAAGTTGTCATGGCCATCCAACTCTCCTGACCTCAATCCTATTGAAAACCTTTGGGCTAAACTAAAGAATGACTTGGACAAAGATAGGTCCAATGTTTCCACCAGAGATAAACTATTTTTAAAGGCTCAAAACATCTGGTCCTCCTATTCCACAGACCTTCTCAAGCATTATTCTGATGATATGCCTAAAAGAGTTCAGCTTGTCATAAAACATAAGGGCTGTTGTATATCCTAATGGTTGGCTTCCAGGTATAGAATTTTAGTTTTATTAAATATTACAATTTTTTGAATACATTCAATTATAATATAATTTTAAAAAATTAGTTGTAATCCACTAATAAATTTTATATTAATTAGACTTCTACACCAAAAGTAGCAACACATAATATGCAACATAATATTATATATCTGTTATATCTAGTCAAGTATTACTCTTGTTAAACACAAAAAGGTATTGATATGAAAAATTTGAATCATTTTTTGAACCCACTTTAGGTGCATTATCCATAGTTTTACTATTATTTTTTTTTATTAATGATTAATTCGTTAAAGCAATTCATTTAGTGATTGGCCGAGTATCGGTTGAGCAATCGCATGCTAAAATATTTTTAATAATTAAAACAAATATTAAAAAGGATACATTAATAATTGCGTTTATTTTAAAAAGACAATCAGCTGAGATTTATCTAGCATGAAAGCCCTCAACAAATAAAACAACATAATTAAAATATGCTTTGTATGAATGTATTTGTTTCTAACAGACAATTATCTTGAAGCAATCGCAAAGCTGATGACTGAAAATTATTAATTATTCTATGCAGTGCTCTCTCCGCATATATTTCTATTGTAAATGTACATGCAGAGAAAGTATATAAGCTCTGTAAGTTGGTCGGTATATTTTTGTGGAAGAAAGTTGGGAATCATCTTACTTAACAACTTAACTACTCTAATATGGAAAATAAAGTCGAATTTTCATGGAAATATGATGAAAATAACCTATGCTATGGTAATGTCTCAGCAACTAATGGCAAATATACTATATATGATCTTGAAGCAAAGTTTAATGGGACAAATCCAAGGAGCGGCAAAGCTTACAACATGGTTGGTGGCGCTGAAATTTATAGCTACTATACAACAAGCTATTTTGTACGTGAGTTTGAGGTAGGTTTTTACTGTAGAACTAATCGACTTGACTACTACACTGCAGTTATTAGGATTGCCCAACCAAAAGAAACAGCATCTTACAATGTGACAACATTTAGATGAATATTGATTAATTTGTAGTAAGAATATTTTGAATCAAGCATAAGCAATACCAATTAAAACAGCAAATAGGGGAAAGGGACCTTTATTTCCAATGAATCTGCTGTCAAAATCCACAGAATTCTATACACTGAAACACTTTCTGTTTGTTAATACATACCAGTTAAACCAATTAGATCAACAATAACAATATTAATAGAGATTGGTAAATGTGTCACACCACCTTTACTCATATTAGCGTTTGCTTCTGGTTAAATCGGCATTTTCCTAATACTACTTTACCCTTAAATGATGCTCTGACTTCCATGGACCTTAATAGTGGCGATTAACAATTACTACATTATAATAAATACATTGGCAACCCACTGCTCCAATATTGTCAAGAAATGTCCAGCTGTCAGCTTTATATATACATTGGTACTGATTGTTTACATCCATGGATTTTGCTGGTTTATCTTGCGGCTACTTTTTTGAGAGCTGATGTTACTAAAGTCCAACACTATTTATTTAACTTGGTGAGTATATTTAATTGGTGATAAATTGTTTCAGGTATGGGCCAGTAAAACCTTATATAAAAAAGAAACAGAGAACCATGGATGCCTAGACAACAATGTGGCCCTTGCAAGTTAGAGAAGGCATTTGCAATCACAAAAATGACTATTATATACTTTTCTAATAAAGAATTTTACATCTAATTCACGTCAACATTAATAGACAAAATTTACTAAACACCCTTGAACTGACCCTATTAAAGCAATCACCTATAAATTTAAAAAAAAAATTGTCAAGCCAACAAACAATAACTGACTATTAGAAGGAATATCGGATTGTGTTTAGAAGAAACTTCATTTCTTGTATTGTCTATTGAAATCACATATAAAATATTGTTAGCATTATTCATTAATTTGGAAACAGTAATCTTAATGTCCTAGATAAGCAAAAAATATCAACTTCATGTGCTAGATACAAAAAAAAAAGAGTTTTATATTTCTGCACTACATGCAACCAGGTCTGTGTTATGTATTCATGGCCTATATCCCAAGACAAAATATTTTGATGGCCAAATTCTTGTTAAAACCTCTTCTTACTTTGCCGATATTGGCTGAACATATGCCTTTGGATAGTTTATACTATCGAAAAGTTTTATTCTTGACATGATTACAAAATTATTTTGCGTCTGAAATAAACATTCAGAATCTAGGAATCGCTAAGAGCTTCACACGCAAAAAAAAATTAAACAAGGCGGATCGGCTAATCACGATCAATATGCTAATCGTAATCAACCTTGAAAAAAAAAGTGTACCAACTTTTTTTTTTTTTGCAAAAGATGAAGACGATCAAGTAGACGCGCAGTGAAAATTTTTACGCGGTTCTCCTCTTCTCTTGTCTTCAGTCTATATAATATAAAATTTTTATTTTGTATATACAAAAAAAGCTTCTCCCCGTCTCTCTCACTCACTCACACTCATATAGTTTTGATATAAAAATGGGAAAGTCCACCACCAAGTCTCCTTCCAAGGCCGCCGCCAAGGCGAAGACCACCAAGACCTCGAAGGCCTCGAAGGCCAAGCCCGTCGAGAGCGATTCGTCGTCGTCATCGTCTTCCTCGTCGTCGTCCGAGTCCGAGTCTGACTCTTCCGACTCTGAGAGCGAGGACGAGAAGAAGATCGAGGAGAAGAAGGCCGAGAGCGACTCGTCCGGCTCTGACTCTGATTCGAGTGCTAGCTCCGAGTCCGGCTCTGACAGCGAGAGCGAGGACGAGAAGGCTGACGAGAAGGAGAAGAAGGCCGAGTCCAGCTCTGGATCCGACTCTGACTCGAGCTCGTCCAGCTCTGATTCCGACTCTGATTCCGAGTCCGAGTCCGGCTCAAGCTCTGACAACAAGCGCAAGGCCGACGACTCTGACGTCGAGATGGCCGACGCGTCCGACGATGCTACTGCCAAGAAGCAGAAGACCGACGAGGTGTTTTCGGTCTTTGTCGGCAACCTTGCGTTCAGCGCAACGAACGAGGGCCTGCAGGAGCTGTTCAGCCAGTTCGGTGAGGTGAGCGCGGCGCGCATTGCCCTGCAGCCCGATTCGAACCGCTCGCGCGGCTTCGGCTACGTTGACTTTACCGACGAGGAGAGCCGCAACAAGGCTCTCGCTGCGACCGGTCTCGAGATCGACGGCCGTGAGATCCGTCTGGACGTTGCCACGTCGTCGGCGCGTCAGGATCGCCCTGCTCGCCAGAACAACAACAACAGCGACCGCCCTGCCGGCCAGCCGTCGAAGGTTCTGTTCATCGGCAACCTGTCGTTCAACTCGACTGAGGACAGCGTTCGCGGCGCGTTCGCCGAGTGCGGCGAGGTGACTTCGGTCCGCATCATCACTGATCGCGATACCGGCCGGATGAAGGGCTACGGCTACATCGAGTTTGCTGATGTCGAGTCGGCGACCCGGGCCATGGAGTGGAACAACTCTGACCTGGACGGCCGCAACATCCGTCTGGACTACTCGCAGCCCCGCAGCAGAGACGGTAACTCTGGCGGCCGCGGTGGTGGTCGTGGTGGCGGCTTCGGTGGTCGCGGCGGTGGCCGTGGTGGAGGCCGCGGTGGCTTCGGCGGCAACCGTCGGTACTAAGCGATTATCTAACAATTTTTCTTCTTTCATCGATCATTTTTAAAAAAAATACACACCGGGCTTGTTTAAGCTAAAATATATAAAAGAATAAGATGCACGCGATATAAGTCGGCAGACCCACGATGAAGAGGTCTTTGAGGATGTACATCATCTGTAGAAGGCATCCACGCTTGCTGAACGACCACCGTCCCGGCTGCATGCCAGCAGGCAGAGGCAGACCATTCGGATCGTTGGCAGCCGAGTGGCTAATCAGATGCTGCTCGTCTTCGTTGCCATCCAGACTGCGCACAGTAGCCGGGTGCCAGCTGTGCGAGCCGCGGTAGCACACTGCAGCAACGAGGATCAGCGTAGCCATAAAGCTGGCGATATAGACCTCGTATATTCCCAGCTGGTAGGGCAGAAAACACCTTTGCACAAGGTAAACCGGTTCGATCGCCGATGACCCTGGATAGAGCGTCAGCAAAGCGTAGCTGGCGATCGGAACGCCGCTGGCCCAGCCAAAAGCGCCGATAGTGTACTCTGTGGCCGATTTGCGAACAGAATGCCCAGTCGGGTCAATCGGGTGCTCGACCGTGCAGCTATCGTGGTCGTCGCCGCTGAACACGGCATGTGGACGGATCTTGTTGAGAAGATAATCGGTGGTGTTCTGGAAGAGCTGGTCGCGGAACTGGTAGCCGCTGCGGTCGGGCAGGTACTTTCTTGCGCTCTGGCGCTCGGGGCCGCAGTATGTCTGGGCGGGGCGGCGCATCGGCACATGGGTGAACAGCAGGCGCGGACGCGCATAGGAAGACACGTCGTCGGCTAGTCGCTCGACCAGCGAGCGGCTATGATGGCTTACTTCCGGGTCGTCGCTTTCGAGCGTCAGTGTGTCAAGCAGGACAATGTCATGGCCGCCAATGTCCTCGATAACAACGTTGGTCGGGCCGATGCGTCTGTGGAACCTGTCGAGGGCGCTTTTGACCACCGTGTTGCCGATTCCAATGTCGTGGTTGCCGGCCATGTCAAAGATCTTTGTGCTCTGCGGGAACCGGGTGGCGAATATCGACCTGTAGCGCAGGTACTCGGTGGCCCACTGGTCGTCGGTCCACTCGCGGCCGCCGTCCATCAGGTCGCCGAGGAATATCACATGGGAAGGCTGTCGGATGGTCTGCAGGAAGCGGTAGGATTTGCGTATGTAGATGTCGGTGAAGAACTCGACGGTGCGTAGGAGCAGACCCGTTTGGTTGTACGAGTAGTGGTCGACGATTTGCGGGTCGGCGATGATTGCCACGGTTGTTGGCAGGGGCTCGTTCGGCGCGGCTGAGTCTTTGGTCGGCCACTTGCAGCTGCCAATGTGCCACTGGTACAGCCCAATCTCGCCTACCAGCAGCAGTAGGACCCAGTATACGCGGAGCGCACGCGTGGCAAGACGACGGGTGTATGTCATTTTATGTAGATTTTTTTCTTGTTCGGGAGCTGGTATGGTTGTGTTCAAAAGTGCACAGGAAAGATGAATGTTCGATCTATATACTGTAGCGAGCACACATCTGCAGCACGCACCTTTGCCAAGCTTTTTTCAATCACCGGCTTTGCTGTAAACAATATAGCGGCGGAAATGTTGGTGTTGCCAAAAATATATACGAGATATGAAAAGATGTAAGATCTGTCTTGCTCGGCGATGACAACAAAGGATCGTTTTATGCTTACTATCACTAGAATGAACAGACGGAGCTAGAGATAGAGGGAGCAGAGAGGAATGCATGGCTGGCAGCGCGTATTGTGCATCCAGAGAATCGCAGTAGCAAGCGAATAGTAGGGATTCATCAAACAATGATGTCGCGTAGCTTGCGCCTTAGGATCTTGCCCGCGGCAGACCTGGGAATGGCCTCGACAACAAAGCACCCGCCACGCAGCCTCTTGTAGTACACAACCTGGGCGTCCACCCACTCGCGCACGTGCTTGGCAGCAGCCTCCAGGTCTTCGAGGGCCTCGTCGACGCGGCCGTCGAGCACAATGTACGCACGCGGCAGCTCCGTCTGGCGCTCCTCGTCAAATACGCCGACAACTGCGCAGTCCTTGACTCGGGCGTGCTGTGTCAGGATGCCCTCGAGCTCGGCTGGTGCCACCTGGAAGCCGTTGAACTTGATCAGCTCCTTGATCCGGTCGGTCACATGGACGAATCCGCGCCCGTCGATAAACCCAATGTCGCCGGTGTGGAAGAAGCCGTCTGGGTCGATACACCGGGTGGTTTCCTCGGGATTGTCGAGGTAGCCGAGCATAATGTTGGGCCCGCGGAAACACAGCTCGCCGGTCTCGTCGGGGCCCAGGCAGCGGCCGCGCGCGTCGATGACCTTGGCCTCAACGCTGGGCAGCAGGGGCCCGGATGAGCCTGCTTTGCAGAGCATCGGCGTGTTGAGCGCCAGGCCGGGGCTGGTCTCGGTCAGACCGTAGCCCTGCATGACGCGCACGTGCGGCAGACGCTCCTCGAGCGCGGCAGCAGTGCGGGCGCTCAGCGGAGCAGCGCCCGAGACGATCCAGCGCAGGCTCGACAGGTCGTGTTTCTCGAGCAGCAGCGGCGTCTTGGCCAGCATGTTGATGATTGGCGGCACCAGCAGCGTGTCGGTGACGCGGTGGGTTTCGACCAGGCGCAGGAAGCCGGCCAGGTCGAACTTTGGCATGACCAGCAGGGCCGAGCCGCAGAGCGGCAGGCTGTGGGCCGTCAGCACAAGGCCGAAGCTGTGGAACATGGGCAGCACGGCGAGCGTCGTGCGCGCCCGTCCGCCGCCCGCACTCATCATGGCCTGCACGTGTCTGCCCTGCTGGATGTTGGCCACGATGTTGTAGTGGCTGAGCACCACGCCCTTGGGCAGCCCCGTCGTGCCGCCCGAGTAGCAGATAAACGCCGGCGTGCGCCGCATCGCCTTGTGGTCCTCCAGCCGCAGCTGCGGAAACGGTCTCTGGCAGAGCACGTCGAACACCGACCGCACGCCGTCGGGCGCCCGGAGGTTAACGCACAGCACGTTGTGCAAGGGCACCGCGGTCGGACATCCGACAAGCGCTCTTTGCACATTGGGCAGCGTGGCGGCAGAGGTGATGACGAAGCGGCAGCGCGAGTGCGCCAGCTGGTGCGCCAGCTCGGACGCTGTGTACAGCGGGTTGGCCAGCGAGCAGACGCCGCCGGCGAGCAGCACGGCGGTGGTCACGGCCAGGTAGTGCGTCGAGTTGGGCAGCGCCACGAGCACCGCGTCGCCGGCGCGCACGCCCACGTGGTGGTGCAGCCCCGAGGCCAGCGTCCGTGCGAGCTGCTCGAACTGCGCCAGCGTCAGCGACTCGCCCGAGCCGTCAAGAAACAGCGGACGCGGCGAGTTGCTGCGTGCAAACTGGCGCTGCGAGCGCAGGCCGGCGAGAAAGTACGTCGGCAGGTCGCTGGGCGGGATTTCGACGTCGTCGAAGGCTGACCGGAATGTCGAGCGCGTCATGAAGGTGTGATATGCTTTGTGGGTGCGTTGGTGAGTTAGTGAGCAGATTAGCGTGGCATGCCATGCCTTCTCCAGGCAGGCGGGCCTGGCAGGGTATTATATGGTTTGTATTGTGTATATGTGTGCGTGTGTGTATTGTGCATTGAAAGGCGGCTTGTCTCTGTGATTGCCGCATCGATTTGGGCATAACGCTCAATCAGGAGGCGCAGTAGCGACTAAACAGGGGGGCTCATGCTTTTCTAATCCATCTCTTTGAGCATCCGCCGAAGCAGCTTTCCGGATGCACTCTTCGGCACAGCGTCGACGAGGCGGTAGCCGCCACGCAGCCGCTTGTAATATGCAACCTGGGCGTCCAGCCAGCGGACAACCTCGCTGGCCACTGCGTCAGCGTCATCTGCGCCAGCCAGAACCAGGAACGCCCTGGGCACCTCGGTCTGGCGCTCCTCGTCAAACACGCCGACAACTGCACAGTCCTTGACATTGTCGTGCTGCATCAGAATGCCCTCGAGTTCTGCTGGCGCCACCTGGAAGCCGTTGTATTTTATCAGCTCCTTCTTGCGGTCGGTAATGTAGATGAAGCAGTCGTCGTCAATGTACCCAATATCACCTGTGTGGAAGAAGCCGTCAGAGTCAATGCAGCGGGCAGTCTCGTCGGGATTGTTAAGGTAGCCGAGCATGACGTTGGGCCCGCGGAAGCACAGCTCGCCGGTCTCGTTGGGGCCGAGACGGCGGCCGAGCGCATCAAGCACTATTGCGTCGATGCTTGGAAGCAGACGGCCAACTGAAAGCGGACGGCGAGCAGTGGGTGGGTTGAGCGAGACTGCGGGGCTGGCTTCCGTCAGGCCGAATCCCTGGAGCACGAGCAAATGCGGCAGCCGTGACTCGACCGCCTCGATTGTGCTAGCACTCAGCGGCGCAGCACCGACGATAACCTCGGTCAGGCTGGAGAGGTCGTAGTCCTCGGCCAGGCGCGGCGTCTTAGCCAGGGCGTTGATGATTGGCGGCACCAGCATGGCGTCGGTGACATGGTACGTCTCGACCAGGCGCAGGAAGCCTGTGAGGTCGAACTTTGGCATAACGACGGTGGTCGTGCGGCTGATGGGCATTAGCACACAGAGAAACAGCAGACCAAAGCTGTGGAACATGGGCAGCACGGCAATGGCGGTGCGAGCAATCGACGGCTGCACAGGCTGCTGGACTGCCAGAACCTGGAGAGCGTTGGCAATAATGTTGCGATGGCTGAGCATCACGCCCTTGGGCAATCCCGTGGTGCCGCTCGAGTAGGGAATAAGCGCCGGGGCATCGGCAGACGCTGCAGCGCATTCGTCTGGCAGCGGTCGGTCGCACACCATGTCGAATATTGACTGCGGCTGGTCGCGATCCTCCAGCAGCACTGTGGTATCGGCGGAATTGCACAGCGCCAGGGCGTCCCTGACTAGCGGCTGCAGCGCATGGCTGGTGACAACAACACGTGCGCCTGCGTCGTGCAGTTGGTGGGCAAGCTCGCGTGCGGTGTACGCCGGGTTTGCTGGCGTGCATGTTGCGCCGGCAAGCAGCACGGCAAGCACAATAGCCGGGTAGTAGATCGAGTTGGAAAGCACGACGGCTACAGTCTCATTTGGACGCAGTCCAGCCTTGTGGTGCAGACCGGAGGCAAGGCTACGGACCAGCGTCTCAAACTGAGCCAGCGTCAGCGATTCGGCAGACGGCGAGCCGTTGATGTACAGCGGGCGCGGCGAGTCATGGCGAGCAAAATCGGGCAGCTGGTGCATGCGATCAAAGAAGAAGGCAGCTATATTGCGAGCTGTCGGCGGGATGTCGATGGGCGGGAGCGGCGAGCAGAAGACGGACTTCATGATGGTATTAGGAAATATGAAAATAAAGTGAGTTGCTAGCAATAAGGATGAGGTGCTGCAGAAAAACAAACCCATTTACAAAAAAAAGGTGGGTAATTGCATGTACGTATGCGGGAACGAGGCGCAGTGGCAAATTCAAAAGCAGTGAGCTGACTGGATTGTGGCGCTAGAAGATGAGTGGGCAGAAAATATAATGGAAAAGCGGGAATAGCATTAGCTAAATGCTATATATTGTCAATATCCAACAGACCAAGCATGCTATAGGTAATATTAACTATGTTGCTGGGTCTGTTTGAGTGTTCTACATACACGAGTTACTTATAGTCATTTTTGCATGGGAAATTCTAATTGCAAATATTTTGAGATGATGAAAAAAAACATGAGATAAGCTTGAATATTGCAAGGTAAAGTCCATCAACAAGTATATTCTAAATTATCAGGTGCCGCTAAATAGATCAACAATACACAAAGGCACACCTAGTTATTGAGTTCTACCAAGCAATTTTCTAGTCTGGCTAACAGTAGTATGTTTTTTCCTCCAAAATCAGACCTTGTTGACCTAACGGATATAGTGCAAACACAATAGCTTACGTTTGCATGCAATAATAGTTGTTATAAGTATATTAGAAACAGCGCCAAGTAGCATAGAATGCAGGCTGCAAAATATAAAGATATTAAATAATAATAATAATAAAGAGTAATTTCATACACTGTCACGCTAATCGGACCAAGGCAGGATCAAGCGGGAATGGCCGCATGATCGTGCGCCCTGGGAAATAAATAGCGACATATTTATTTACATATGAATAAGAGATCTTACCT
>JANBOJ010000260.1:0-22462 GCA_027574685.1 Coemansia erecta
TGCTGCTGCTGCTGCTGGTGATGCTGTTGCAAGATGGCCTGTGGCGACGGCGTGTGTAACCGTGCTGTCGATACGCCTTCGATTCCCGATGTTGCGCCTATTGACGAATATGCAGGCTGGAACGCCGGCGGCACCGCATTGTCTACATGTAAAAGGTACGGTTTTTGGGAATATGCAGTCAATATCCTGTTTCAACCGGACGCATACTCTGTCTGCATAGATTGACTCTTCCGCAATTAAACGCAAAATCCCTTTCATTTCCATCTGTTGGGCCAGCTTGATACTTACGTGCAGGCGCAATGGCACTCGCGTTTGCCGTTGGGGCCCAGGGCAGACCAGCCAGCCCCTCAGCCCCGCTGCCAACCTCCAGCGACCTTCTTCGTTTCAGCGGCGTCAGGCTCATTGCCGCGTCCCCGCCACGTGACGCTATTGTCGGTCCAGGCGACCCGTCCTCTGCCCGCTCGAACAGCATCGACGCCGTCGATATTGCAAAGTTGTTCTGTCCGTACGACGACCCGTTGCCGCCCGTGCCGCTGCCCTCTTCGGACGCAAACTCGTCCTTGATGTGCTGTGGACAGTTGGTGCAGCGCTGTAGGTGCGTCTTCATCCGCTCGGGCTGCCCGGACAGCTCGTAGCTGCAGAACTTGCAGATGGCTCGGTGGTGCTTCGACCTCCCGGTCGGCTCGTGCCGCTCGTAGTGTTGCCACACAGGCGCAAAGTGCTTGGGCGCCATGCCTGTATATAATAATAATACTAATAATACAAAAGTCGTAATAACTCACGGGTACTTTTTTCTTTCCTCTCGGTATTCTCCCACGCGCACTTTGCTGTGTATGTGTGTGTGTGTGCTTTGTTCTGTCTCGTCAAGTAGTATGCGTGCGTATCGATATAATTTGGCAAGAAAAAAGGACGCACGGCTTTTCTCGTGTCAGGGCTGCTTCTGCAAATAGAGTGTGACGCAGGGGAAAATAGCAAATTAGCAGTTTAACAATAAATAAATAAAAAAGAAAGAAAGTGTGTCCTGAATAAGCGAGAAGTGAGAATAGAGAAGGGAAAGAAAGAGAGAGAAAAAAGAAAAGTGAACTTGCGACGAAAGATCCCAACAACCCCTGTCGATGTGTGAACATGCTGCTGGCTGATACCATCCATTCTTGTGAAATTCCTTATTCGGGCGGCCAATCACAATCCTGAACAATTTTTTTTTTGCTTTTTTTTTTCCCTGCTGCTCCTTTTTTTAAGCGAAAAAAGAACCCAGTCATTTCTTCAGACTGCGTGTCCACGGTAAAGTCTTCCGCTTTTGTGGACGCCTTTTGTTTTAGCCGCTGCTTCTCCGCTTGGGCAGCAGATGACTCCACACCGCAGCGCAAGTCATCCCATCAGTCATCCGCACAGGCGAGCAATTCTAAACTATATAGCGGCCCAAGTGCGGTAAATGCGTATTTACTGCCTATTTACATGCCATACATATGCTAGCACTGGAGAGCAATTTGCAAATGGCAGACATTGGCAGGTATCCTCGCTCGTCCTATAAAAAGTTATATTAAAATAGAAACATATTTTATACATACGCTTTATCTGCAATGAGACTCGCCAATATTGCTTCAGCTGCGCTCTGTGTGCTGTCTTTTGCCAGTGGTACTGCAGCCGACAGTTCTGCCGCAGCAGCACAGCCAAGCTTGGCACCTGCCCACGCACCTCCGGCATCCAACTCCCAGCTCGGAGTATCCCAGCATACCGAGCTAACCCAGGCAGAAGCTCGCGAGCTGGCTGCCAACCTGAGCATGCAGCTGATCGACAGCTTATATGAAATGCGGGCCCTATCGGAACAGAAGACAAGCAATCCCATTAACCGCGCCAAGGATGACGACGACGACGGCGGAGACAGCGACTCGGGCGATACGACGACCAAGCTCATCAACAAGGCCGCATCTGCCCTGCGCCCGATCGTCAAGGAATTTGCAAATGTCGTCAGCACCGCCCTGCCTGTCGGTCCCCAGCGCCAGCTCATCAAGGCAACGGCCAACGCGGTCGACTCGCTTATGCCCCTGATTCTCAAATACGCGCTCGGAATATAAATTCCTCAGATTAAAAAATCAATAATCGGCGGGCTTGATCCGCACCAGCCCAAAAAAATTTTCAGCCAGAAAAAAAAATCGACGGTTTAAAATGATTCTGCGATCTGCTCTTCGAATGCTCTCGCGCTTTCTTCTCTCAAGACTCTTTTCTTCTGCATTTTTATCCCCTCTTTACTACAATAAAAAATTCTCACCTTCGCGTGTAGCTGTTTGTTGTGTTTATAATGGTAAGATACCGACTCCATGTCTTTGTCCTGTTGTGCTCTAAATGATGATTTCACTACCCAGCTCACTTCGATTTACCAACAATCATAAAACCATGAGAAGAACCATGTGAATTTTAAATGTCTGAACCCATGCCTGCGCATTGCTGCTTTGCAATTTGAAGAACGCGTCCGAATTTGCTATTCCAAAACAGCCCGCAATACTAAACAAGCACTATTCTACACTTGCGATCCTCTTTCTCCGAAATAGCCCGAGACCGTTAACCCCAAGGCTTTCCCCCTGGCCGACGCCACCCTGACCAACACCCTGCTTGATCTGGTCCAGCAGGCCTCGCACTACAAGCAGCTGAAGAAGGGCGCCAACGAGGCTACCAAGACCCTGAACCGCGGTATCTCCGAGTTCATCGTTATGGCCGCCGATTGCGAGCCTCTCGAGATTCTGCTCCACCTGCCCCTGCTGTGCGAGGACAAGAACGTTCCCTACGTGTTTGTTCCCTCGAAGACCGCCCTGGGCCGTGCCTGCGGCGTCTCGCGCTCGGTTGTTGCCGTTTCGGTTACCACCAACGAGGCTTCGGATCTCAAGTCCCAGATCCTCAGCATCAAGAACCAGATCGAGAAGCTGCTGATCTAAATTTAGAAAGAAAGCCGCCTACCGACGGACCGTCTGATTTCCTAGGCTGATTTTAATATGTGCTGATGGCCATCCGCTATGTTGTCATTTTTCTATGCCGATTTCTTGGCCGAATGATGCGCGTTCTGTGTATATAGAATGTGACTTGAATAAATTCATCTTAAACATCAGATTTACCATCTTTGCGGAGCAGCGTCCGGATGTAGCTCGGATACGTGTGATGATTGCGCGTGCAGCCCTTTCCTTTGTTTCTTAGCCTCGCGGCGATCGCAGTTCCTTAGTCAAGCATGTTTTTCGTTTTCTTTGCGCCTCTTTGCCTTTGCTGTTTTCTCTCCGCGCGAAAGGAACATTAATTCTTTCGCTTTGATTTTTCTTTCTCAACAGTCGGCTTTCCAAAAATAGGGAGATCCCGATATACAAAGACGTAGCCATGGCTCAGCAAGCTACCACTGTTTTTGTCTATTCCGGCGGACTTTGGCAACCACATTCAAAAAAAAATTTAAACATGTGCATGCTTGTTGTCAACATGCCGCTGTCAAGGAAGCTACAAAGAAGCGGAGCAGACATTCGTCAAAATATTGCGACTACATACATAAATACATATATATATATATTCCTGTCAGTACCTCCAAACTTTGCAAGCCAATCCTGCCATTTCATCTTTATACATTTTGTCTCCTCTCCACCTCTGCTCATGTTATACCCTCAAAAATAAGTTTCACTTTTTATTATTATTATTATGCCCGCCCTGTATTTAATTCTTCTCATATATATCCACATTGCCGCTGTGCTCTGCCTCCCGGCAACTGCGCCGACATTGCATATTTTCGGCGACTCGCTTTCAGACATTGGCAGGTTAAAATCCATCACACACAGCATAATGCCGCCGCCAATATACTGGAACGGCCGCTTCTCGTCAGGTCCTGTCTGGAATGAGTACCTATCGCTACTGATGGGCTACAACTTGGACAATCACGCTGTTGGCATGGCAAAGTCTGAGACCATCCATCGGACAATACTGAACTTTATTCCGCTGGATCCGCCGACGACCGAGGACCAGATCGCAGAGTTTGCAGCTCTGAACTCGCAGTCAGCCATACCATTGATCGCGCCAATGGACATTGCCGTTCTCGAAATAGGTGCAAATGACCTGAACACGGCTCTTATAGATGTCTCATTTGGCGAGCAGACTGTTTACGAGTTTGTGCAGGACCTCTCTGACATTGTCCTTGAACAGCTGCAGTCGCTCAAGGATATTGGATTCAAGCGGATTCTAGTTACTAATCTCCCCTCATTGCAAAATGCACCGGTGGTTAAGACAAAGAACCGCACAGAGGTTGCCGAGGTTGCTGTATCTACCTATAACAGAATCCTGAAACAAAAGACAGACAGCTGGATACAGACGGCCAATCTTGACATTTTTGACATCATCGACCTTGGCGGC
Organism: Coemansia erecta; assembly: GCA_027574685.1. NCBI lineage: Eukaryota > Fungi > Kickxellomycota > Kickxellomycetes > Kickxellales > Kickxellaceae > Coemansia > Coemansia erecta. The sequence goes on from JANBOJ010000260.1 coordinate 4,375, forward strand.
TTTACCGATGTTGCCATGCAGCCAGCAGTCACAAGTGCCATTGGCATAACCGACACCGAGACGTATTGTGTTGGCGGGTCATGGATTACGCTGTTTCAGGATCAGCTTCTCCTTGGAAACTTTATGAAGTACCTGTTCTCGTCAGATAGCCTCAGCGCTAGCTGCAGCGATCCTGGCACAAAATTCTTTTTTGACCCTATCCACCCATCTGAGCGCGTTCACCGCCTGTTTGCATATCACATCCACGAGACCGTATCGTTGCTTATTTCTGACAAAGACGCTGCATCCTACGAGCTCTCCGAATCTGGCCTTGTTCAGCTAATAGAAACATACAAGCTGAACGAGCCCGCTCCAAAGCCAGCAGCTATTTAGCATTCGGCTGTATTCTCATTAAATATGAAATTAGCTATATGATAAGTTAGAACGGAGAGTGTCTAGATTGCCACCGGCTTGGCAACGACAGACCCGAGGTTGTACTTGCTAATCAGAGCCAGCAGGTTCGCCTCAGTGACCTCATAGGTGGTTCCCTGGAAGGCTGCGCTTGCCAGCTCCTTGCCAAAGTAGCCATAGAGGCGGTGGATGCGCTCGGCCGGGTGCATGTCGTCGAAGAAGTAAAGCGCACTGGGATCTGCGCACAGCGTGTTGCTTCCACTGTTTAGAATGCTTGACAGAACACCCTCAAGCGACGAAGTGTCAATGCCCTCAATGCAGGCGTTGGTTGTGTCAGTGAGACCCAGAGCGCTTGTGATTGCCGTCGAGTGAATAGAGACATCGACAAACTTGCCAATGTCTGCAATGGTAATAAAGTTCAGTCCCGAGGCACCGGCAGCCCATGCGTTAACCTTGGTCTGGAGCTGCTGGTTATACAGGGTAACCGTGGTGTTGGTCAGGCTGACAACATTATCGGTGGTTGCCATGGGCGTAAACTGGATAGCAGGCAGGTTAGAAACAATGATGTTCTTGAAGCCGATCTTGCGCAGAGTCTCAAGCTGGCTGATAACTGACGTGGAAAGAGTGTCAATAAAGCTATCGACAGTTAGAGATCCGCTCTCAAGGTTAGGCAGCTCAGCAAAGTAGTCGTTGGGACCAACCTCAAGAACCGCAACATCGCTGTTGCGAGTTGGCGCCAGGAGGTACAGAGGCTTAATAAACTTGAAGTAGTTGATTTGGTCCAGCGTCGACGGAATGTTGATGTTGAGGACGTCAATCAGAGTAGACTTGGAATTGTCGGTCGTGCTTCCACCGAGAGCCTTGTTGTACAGGTCGTAGCCAAGGAGAAGGGACATGTACTCGTTCCAGACAGGGCCAGACGAGAAACGGCCCTCCCAGTATGGCTGGGGAGGAATGAGACCGAGAGTCAGCTGCTTCAGAGTGCCGATATCGGAAAGAGAATCGCCAAAGACGTAGAGAGTGGGGGGTCGATGTTGCGCGGATCACGGCAGCCTGAGTGGAAACGATCGCAACGGTAGCCGTGAAAATGGCAGAGATACTAAACTTCATTTTTGAGATACTTGGAAATATAAACTTAGAAAACTATATATGTAGCTAAAATATTTTAACAGAAAGAATTGGCTAGAGTTGGTTTTGTAGAGATCGCGGAGCTAAGGGAGGGTGGCCAGAAGTCCACTATTTATCGGATTTATCTGAATCCTTTTTTTCAACATTCCATTACAAAAAAGCATCGTTCGCCTTTTTGTTGCAATTTACACACTGCTAATAATAAAGCTCACGAATTCCGTGCTTAAAAGGACGACAATTAGGTGCGCGCATTTGTAAAAAGGCAGTTCTAATCAGAATTTCCGTCTAAAATTTGTTTGAACATTGACCATCGTCTACGTGTTCCGAACTGACCACATGCATTAACAAAGAGTAAGAAGTGGATCAATTACAATGTATGATGTTCATCTCCAATAATTGTTTTGCATGCCGTATCAGGGTATTTGCCCACATATCCAGGTTGGAACCAGTTTGATGCTCATGGTTTAGTGGTGTAGACCAATTGGTTCCCACATTCAAATAAAGTGATCCCTCCATGGAGATCGAATGAAACTGCAGTACACTGTGTAATGTTCTGACTTTAGCTGTGGAGGCAATCAGCCTTTGTATGATTCGGCATTTTCGCAATTTGGATCTGCGGCGCGTTAATGTTTTTCATTCTATTGCACTACACTCAAAGATAAAACAGAAATGTTACAGAAAGCACGTTGATATGCCGGCCACTTTTTCTTATGTTTCAGACAAGCTCAAACCAGCGATCTGGTTGGTCAAAGTACATTTGCTAGAATCGAATGTCAACATGCCATGACTAGTGCAAAAATTCCCAAATTGATTTTTGAATGCCACCTTGCGGAAAATCAATATACTTTGTAGACGAACCGTGGCGCCAAGCATGGTTGTAGATCGTAATTGTTCATTGGCCACATCACGTTTAAAGTAGAAATACGTTTGAGGCATGCGTTATTTTGATAAGGCCACTACTTTTTGATTTTGGCATTCGAGACCTGTGAATGGATGTGACCATACACACCTATTCCAATAAGATTGCGTGGATTTTCTTTAGGCAGCGATTAACCTGCCTAAACTTGTTTACAGTGGACAGACTAAAGTTCTCTACGTATCAGCCATAAATCCAACAAATGTGCTGAGCGTAGTCCGTTTGCTGAAAAGTCAATTCCGCTCTACAATTCTATCTTGAAGGCTTTCTTCTTGACAAATGGCGCAATCATGGCCATCATGTTTGTTTGTTTGTTTGCTGAGTTTACTATCCTACTTGAAGTGGCTGAATGCACGTGTTATATCTAAAGGTTGTCAAATCAGCTTTCTTTGTACTTTTCTGGTATAGAATCTGCAACATTGCCATCTTTGCAATGGGCAACGTTAATAAGACAGCTATAAATCCTGGTACATTATTTCCAGCGGAAAAAGCATGGTAACAATATAATCGTTTGCGCTAAGATTTATATATGCCATTGGAAACACGCATTACTATAACTTTAACTTGCTTGCGGTCAAATCTTGCGTCCTGCTTGGCTAACTTTTTTCATTAGATCAAAAGTAAATATTCTTACAGAGCCTCGATAGCAATAGTATTCAATATCACTCTAGTACCCTCTGCCATCAAATGCGTACTTATCAATAAGATGGGCTCTTTAAAGTCTGTCAACGACATATGTGCTTTTACAGGCAAAAAATTAGAAATACGAGACATTTAACAGTCGTAATTAGGTCCAATAAACCCAATTTATATACCAGGCATGGACTTGTCTGGTTGTACCATTTATTACAGCTTTAGCTACTGAAAAGAAAAAGAAAATAAGTGGTTTAAAATAATACGAGTCTAATTTAAAGTGTTCTGCAATATATTAAATGCTGTAGCTTGTCTCAAAACAGACAGACAACTCCATATTAATTTGCAAAACCCTGAGATAAGCTGCAGACAGTCAATGTAGCCGTCTACGTCTTTAAAAAGCGCGGGCGGGATATGTTTTGATCAAATCACTAGTATTTATAGCTACACACGTAATTTCCAAGAATTAGGCATTTCAAATCAGATTTGCGTTTGTTGAGCTACCAAGCTTTTTTGCTAGAGCCGTAACGCCAGTAATCGGCTGGTCTCCGGTTCAACTCGCTGGTAAAAAATTATTATTCACAATGTGACTGCGCTGATGACACATCGTTTTATGACTCGCTCTCGGGCGATATGCTTATATTATCCAAATTTTAAGACTACAACGGTATCTGAGCATCACATTCTTTTTGTAAAAATTTTTTTTTTTACTTGGTAGGTGGGATCTCGGTAAACTCGGCGTCGTGGTCGTCGATATCGGACTGGTCATGGTCACCGCTAGCGCCCGGTGCCGAATTTGTATTTGGGTCGTGGTTGTGGATGATCGCAAGCTCGCGCGCAGTGCCCTCGCCCTCTACGTGTACCTGAACCGTTTCGCTGTTTCTTACGCTGCCATCAATCAGACAGCGCGCAAGCGGATTCAGAAGTCGCTTGTGGATGACACGGTTGAGCGGACGTGCGCCATACACGGGGTCGTACCCGCGGTCTGCCAGCCAGTCCTTTGCGTCGTCGCTAACCTCGAGCTTGATCCTGCGGTCGTCTAGATGCGCCTGCACCTCCTTAAGACGGACGTCGACAATCTCGCGGATGGCGACGCGCGACAGGCGGTTGAAGACGATCAGGTCGTCGATGCGGTTGACAAACTCGGGGCTGAAATGCTGCGCAACCATGTTTCTGATCTGCAGCTGCACCGATGGGCTGACAGACTCGCTTTCGGTCGACCCAGGGTCTGCTGCAGGGTCGGCAGCCAGGAGATCGGAGCCCAGGTTGCTCGTGCACACGATGATCGTCTGACGGAAGTCAACCTTGCGTCCCTGTGAGTCGGTCAGGTGCCCCTCGTCGAGCACCTGCAGAAGCAGGTTGGCGACGTCGCGGTGCGCCTTTTCGATTTCATCGAATAGGACCACCGAGTACGGCTTGCGCAGCACAGCCTCGGTCAGCTCGCCGCCGTTCTCAGAGCCGACGTAGCCTGGCGGCGCGCCGATTAGGCGCGAGGTTGAGAAGCGCTCCATATACTCGCTCATGTCGATCCTGATAATCGCCGACTCGGTGTCGAACAAAAACTCGGCCAGCGCCTTGCACAGATCGGTCTTGCCGGTTCCCGTGCCACCGGCAAAGATAAACGAGGCAATCGGCCGGTGGTCGCTCTGCAGGCCGGAGCGGCTGAGGCGGACAGCTTCGGCAACTGCCGAAATCGCCGTGTCCTGCCCGACGACGCGCTTCTTGAGCGCAGCCTCCATGTTTAGCAGCTTGGCCTTCTCACTCCGCTGCAGCGACGAGACCGGTATTCCGGTCGACTTCGATACGGTCTGTGCAATCGACTCGGACGTCACGCGGTCGCTGAGCAGACTGCCCTTGCTCGCCTTCTGCTTGTTTGCCGTCAGCTCGTCCTGCAGCTTGGGAATGACGCCGTACTGCAGCTCCGAGGCACGGGTAAAGTTACCCGCCCTCTGCGCCTGCTCAAGCTCGTTCTGCACTATGTCGAGCCGCTTGCGCAGTGTCTTTATGCGCTCGAGCTCGCTGCGCTCCTCGTCCCACTGGTCGGTCAGACGCTTCGACTCCTTCTGCTTCTGCTCGAGCTGGGTCTGCAGTCCGTCGCGGCGCTCCTTGCTCGCATCATCCTGCTCCTTCTTGAGACTCTCGAGCTCAATCTGGATTGTCATAATCTCGCGATCAAGCTGCTCAATAGGCTCGGGCTTGCTCTCCTGCTGTGTACGCAGCATACTGCACGCCTCGTCGACTAGATCGATAGCCGAGTCTGGAAGATGTCTGGTCGTAATGTAGCGGTGGGCCAGGGTAGCTGCACTTACAAGCGCACTGTCTGCGATCTGGACACCGTGGAACACCTCGTATTTGGGTTTCAGTCCGCGCAGGATCGAAATCGTGTCGGGGACAGACGGTTCATTAACTATGACAGGCTGGAAGCGACGGGCCAATGCCGCATCTTTTTCAATATACTTTCTGTACTCATCCAGCGTTGTTGCGCCCAGGCAGTGCAGAGTGCCGCGAGCCAGCGCTGGCTTTAGCAGATTGGCGCCGTCCATTCCGCCCTCGGTCTTTCCCAAACCAAGCAACATGTGCAGCTCGTCGATAAACACAATGACGTCGGGAGCGTCCTCAATGTCCTTTAGCACAGCCTTCAGGCGCTCCTCGAATTCGCCACGGAACTTTGTGCCGGCAATCAGCGAGCCGAGATCAAGGGCTATTACCCGCTTCTCCTTCATGCTCTCAGGTACCTCGCCCTTGACAATGCGCTGGGCAAGCCCCTCTGCAATCGCCGTCTTTCCCGCACCAGCAACACCTGTAAGAACGGGCGAGTTTTTCGTGCGTCGCGACAGTATCTGGATCACACGTCTGATGATGTCGTCGCGGCCAATTACCGGATCAAGTTTTCCTTTCGACGCCAGCTCAGTCATATCTACACCGTACTGCTTGAGCGCTTCTCCAGGTTCAGGCGCAGCAGGTTGCTGGGCCATGCGGAATCCCTGCGGACCCATTGCGTAGAAACGACGCTGAACAAGTCCGCCAGCATTCCCACCCTGAAGCAGACGCAGAGGGGTGCTTGTCGTGGCAAGAGCCGACGACTTTGCAGTCGACAGCGCACGACTGTGTGGCCTGACTATAGCAGACGCATGAGCTGTCGCCGAGCAATGCACTGCCGATACCGCTGTTGCTCTGGACAGGAGCGATCCACGAGCGGTGCTAAACTTGAGGCGCTGTGAAAGCATCGTTGTGAGCTTGGAATCAGAATAAAAATAAAAATAATAGCGGAAAATGTGCAAAGCAGAAACAAGAAAGTGCACCCTCGTACGACGACGCTATTTATACTTTTTTAGACACGCTTGAACGTCGCAGAAAACGTGGCGATGGTTCCAGAACTTTGGCGAACACTCACTGTTACATACAAAAATGCTGTGGTGATGACGTATCAGATACTTTACGCACGTGATATAAATTGTCTGATTTTCTGAGTGGAGGGCCAAAGAGCGTATTGGTGGATTTTGCGGTGCAGCAGTTGGCAGACAGACAGCTGAGCTGTGCCGACGTAATGAATGGCAAAGGAAGCAGCGGTGTTCTCTTGCTGGTACGGCCAGGACCAGAGCACAAAGTCCCTACAACCAGCAGTCCAAGGCTGTACGTGCTTTGTCGGCCTAGCGCTCTACTAAAAGAATATACGTATCAGCGAGAAACTGAGGATGGAGATTCTACATCAAGCGGATTGTAAGCACCAAAAGCATAAAGGTCCAGAAAATTTGGGTGATGAATGCATCAATAATGTGGATGAGGATACGTCTCTTTTTTTTCTTGCTGACGAAGTTTTTTATTCTCTTTAACTCTTTTCTTTTTTCTCTTTGAATAACTTTTTTATAATCAAGATGGACCGCATTTCGGAAGGTGAAATCGACCCTCTGAATCAGACGGAGACTGGGGCCTTCGATATGCGCGACAGCAACGGCACACCTCGCACCTCTCCGTCGCCAAACTCATTTGGAGCGGAGAATCGCACGTCAGATTCGGCTTCAGCTGCCACAGTGCCCAGAGTCCCTCAGGCTGGTATTTCGGCAATTAAAGGTAAATCTTCAACTCAGCTTTACTGCCTGAATCCAGTTGCAATCCGGCCTTGCCAGATTTAAGCAAAGCCAGACAATTGCACGTCTGCTCGCATGCGTGCGTGTATGCGTGCGTGTGAGAATACGAATACGTCACAATATACGCGCAAGCAAACTATACCCGCTGCATATATCCACTCAAATTACGCTTTGGTTCTTTTTTCATCTTCTCTTTATATAGAGGACGAGTTCTTTGAGACAGCCCTGCCTGCGGATCCAAAGTTTGAGGAGGAGGGCCATGGATACTTCCACTGGGAGATACCCGACTGGACACAGCTGCCCGACCGCGCCATTAGCCAGACCTTTACGGTTGCTGGGCGCGACTGGGATATTCTGGTATTCCCGCGCGGCAACAACGTGCCCGAGACTATATCGCTGTACATCGAATACAAGCCGAAAGAGGACGAGAAGGAGACGGACTGGCACACATGCGCGACATTTAGTCTGGCCATGTCGAACGTTGAGAACCCGGACATCATCAAACATAACACGGCTCATCATCGGTTCATCCAGGACGAGGCCGACTGGGGCTTTACACGCTTTAGCCCCATTCGCGACTTTTTGACGCCTATCGAGGAGACCTCCCCGGCGCTCATTGACCAGGGCCGTGTGCGCATTAGTGCCTACATCCGTGTGATCAAGGATCCCCTGGGCGTGCTTTGGCACAACTTCCACAACTACGACTCGCGCAAGGTCACCGGATACGTTGGGCTGCGGAACCAGGGCGCAACCTGCTATATGAACTCGCTGCTCCAGTCGCTCTACTTTACCAACGAGTTCCGTAATGCCGTCTATCAGATTCCGACCGAGAACGACGACCCGACAAAGTCAGTTGCGCTTGCGCTGCAGCGTGTGTTCTTCAACCTCCAGATCAACAACGAGCCTGTCGACACAACCGAACTGACCAAGTCATTTGGCTGGGACACGATGGACTCGTTTATGCAACATGACGTCCAGGAGTTTAACCGCGTGCTGCAGGACAGCCTCGAGACCAAAATGAAGGGCACTGTGGCCGACGGCGCCATTGCCAAGCTGTTTGAGGGCAAGATGAAGAGCTTTATCCGCTGCGTCAACGTCGACTTTGAGTCGTCGCGTGTCGAAAACTACTACGACATCTCGCTCAACGTCAAGGGATGCAAGACGCTCCGCGACTCGTTTGCCAACTACTGCGAAGTCGAGACGCTTGACGGCGAGAACAAGTACATGGCCGAGGGACACGGTCTGCAGGATGCGCGCAAGGGTGTGATATTTGAGTCGTTCCCGCCCGTGCTTCAGCTGCAGCTCAAGCGGTTCGAGTACGACTTTATGCGCGATGCGATGGTCAAGATCAACGACCGCCACGAGTTCCCGCCGTCCATCGACCTGAGCGAGTTCCTGTCCGAAGACGCCGACCGCAGCCTGTCGTGGAAATACGTCCTGCATGGCGTGCTTGTGCACAGCGGCGACCTCCACGGTGGCCACTACTTTGGCCTGCTGCGCCCGACAACGGAGGAAAAGTGGTACAAGTTTGACGATGACCGCGTTGTGCCCGTGAGCGAAGACGAGGTATTTGAGGAGTACTACGGCGGCGAGTTCCCGCAGAATCAGAGACAGCAGCCACCTGTCCCTGGAATGCGCATTCGTCCCAACAGCAAGCGCTTTACGAACGCATATATGCTTGTCTATATCCGCGAAGCGCTGAGTGACCAGGTTATGTGCAAGGGCGACGCGCCTGTTCCGCAGCATCTGATCAAGCGCATCCAGGAAGATAAGGAGGAAAAGGAGCGGCTGAGCCTTGAGAGCAAGCGGATGGCTAGCACAGTTCCGGTCAAGGTAGTCAGCAGCCGGGAGTTTGAGCAGTGCAAGGGCTTTGACCTGTGCAGCTTTGGTCAGCGCCAGCCGGCAGACAACCCGCTGTTTAGCGCTCGCATGCCGCTTTCCATGACCCTTGGCGAGTTCAAGATGGCCTATGCCGAGCAGACAAACAGAGATCCCAGCCGCTTCCGCCTGTGGTCAATGGTCAACCGCGTCAACAAAACTGTTCGCTGCGACATACCCCTTGTAGGCGAAGAGACACTTGCTCAGTCTCTGGAGAAGTTCAGGGAGGTCCGCTCGAGCAAGGGTCCCGAGATCCGCCTGTACTGCGAGGAGTTTGACGAGAGCCAGATGGATGCCGAGTATCTGTACCGTCCTATGGAGCACGGGCTGAGCATGATTCACATCAAGTACCTGGATCTGGACCAGCAGACAATGGACGGTATCGGCAACCTTTATGTCAGAGCCAACGAGCCGGTGCGCAACATTCTGCCCAAGCTGCGTAGCATGGTCAACCTGGCACCAGACACCAATATCACGTTATATGAGGAAGTCAAGCCGTCGCTAATCGACAAGATGGACGTCAACCTGACATTTAGCCAGGCCGAGATCCAGAACGGCGATATTATCTGCTTCCAGATCACGCCGAGCCCTGATATGCACCTTTCTGTCGACACGGTTGAAAGGTACTTTGCCGAGTACCAGAACCGCATCTGCGTGCGCTTTGTGCCGAATCCCAGGCAAAAGGACGATGCACTGTCTGGCAACGTAAAGACAAGCGACAAGGAAAGCAGTGGCGACGACAGCCCGAAGGAGCTCATGTTAACCGCCAGCAGCAAAACGTCGTACGACGAAGTTGCCAAGTGGCTAGCTCCGCAGATTGGCGTACGCGATCCCCTCAAGATCCGGTTTACCATCGTCAGCCTGAACGGAAAGATGGGCCAAACAGTGCGGCGTACTCTCAAGACAGTGCTCGATGATATGCTTCCAAGCACAGTCTACATGCAGCCGCCGATCAACTCTAGCGGTCTGCCCGAGTTTACAGTCATGTACGAGGTCCTCGAGGTCAACATCCTCGAGTACGAGAACATGCGCACCGTGCGGGTGACGTATGTCGGAAAGACCATGCGCGACGAGCAGCAGCTCGAGGTGCTTGTGCCCAAGTCTGGCGTGATGCAGAGTCTGTTCGAGCAGGTCTACAGCAAGGTCGAGAAGAACATGCGTGGGTCGCAGCGTCCAAGCCTCGCTGACATGCAGGCGGGCGATCAGCCGCAGTCCCCGAAGCCGTTCAGGCTGCGCTTCTATGCCTCGGCATACCATCGCTTCAACTGCGAGCTTAATGGCACCGAGTCCATCTCCGACATTGGCCAGATGAACATCAATGACGTCGTTGCCGAGCTTGTGACCTCTAGCGACGGCAGCAGTGCTGTCGCTAGTGTCAAGCTTGAGGACGACTCTCGTATGGATACCGATACTGCCGATGCCAGCGACAACAGCGCAGGCGTCGATATCGAGGTGTTCCACTTTGACGGCGATCTCAGCCGCACGCACGGCGTGCCGTTCCTGTTCCGCGCCTATCCGAACGAGCAGTGGCCTGACACCTGGGCAAGACTTGAGCACAAGCTCGGTCTGGGCGAGAAGGAGCTGAAGAACATGGGCGTAGTGTACGGACCGAGGGGCACCAACAACATTGCGCGCTGCCGCATAATCCAGGGCTCTGTCGAGAAGGGCAGCCCGAGATCGACTACTTCGCTGGCTGGAAACAACGACGACACCAACGAAAACGCTTCTCTGGTCGGACCGCAGCAGTCTAAGGAGGAAGCTGTGGTCAAACAGGAGACGGGTACCGCCGAGCCCCCTGTGGCAACCGCGATGGACACGGACAGCGTGTATCTGTGGGATCTGATCCAAGGCATGGCTGGCGAGGAGCCGGCCTACGACGCCAAGGTGCCTACGACTGGAACGCCGTCTGGATTCATCGGGCTTAACCACGTAGACCGCTCACAGCGTCACCGCGGCGTGTTCCACGAGCGGGCCATCAAGATCATGGGCTAAACTCGCTTGCTGAGGGGCAGCTTACCGTCAGCTGTGTGGTCTATTTTTCTCTTACTTTTTTGATCTCTTTAACAAAGCGCCGATTTGCTTTCCGCATGGCTCTCATATGAAACCGGACCATATTTTTGAAGGGGATTGAAAAAGTACGGAAACCATGCGTTGTCATCATCACCGAATCAATCACAATCTTTTTCTGCTCTCTTGATCTTTTTTATTATTTATTTTTCGTAACCGCTATCTATCTGTCTGTCTCGTAAGCAATGTCGCACCACCCAGCATACACAATGGCCGGTATCTGCGCAGTCGGCGGCGCGATCGGATACGCCAAGGGCAAGTCGATTCCCTCGCTGGTTGCAGGCGTCGGTATCGGTGCCGCGTACTGGTACGCAGGAACGCGCATCCAGAAGAACCAGGACCACGGTCACGATCTGGCGCTGGCTGCGTCGTCCCTGCTGTTGTTTGCCATGGGACCAAAGGCCCTGAGAACCCGTGCACCTGTGCCCGTCACGATGTCCGTGCTTGGAACGGCATCGGGTGCGTACTACTCAAAGAAGGCATATGAGGATCGCTATGGCGTCTAATTTGAAATTACGAGTAAATGTGGTCTTGTTCGGGTTCATGGTGTTTGCCGTAAGCATTTCAATACATTATTTGCAAATACAGGGTTCGGACAATTTTCTTAGAATGGCCTTCCATAAACGCTTACCTTAATAAATAGGAGTTACTATTAAAGAAGGCAATGGAGCACCCATTGAAACATGTATAACAAGTCAGCCAAGAGTTGTTAGTCTCGATGCTATTGGGAACAATCTCGAAGCCCTGTTTTTGGCCTTTTTTTTGTCAAACAATTTGCTGTGGAATATGCTACTCTTACCCAAATATCCCCGGATGTTGCAGAATACTAGATAGGGTGTGTGCTAATAAATACAAAATATTAAACATACAAAAAAGCTATATATGGAGGGGAAGGTGTCAAAAGCAGTGAAGCGATTGACCACTATTTAACAGACAGCTCTCCGAGATGTTCTACAAAAAAATTGCTTTATGTTATCACACAAACACTGCGCGTACTAGCTTTTATATAAAATATTGCTCTTGTAGATACAACAAGTATTCGTTTTTTGAAAATTGCTTAGAAATCAATAGTTTTACTGACAACTCGCTAATTTTTGATATGTTTTGTGGTTGCCCGTGCATGCGCTGTAGTTATTCGATGTTTATAAAAAATTATTGATTAAAACCTCATTGTTGGGTTTCACTAGGAATAATATTTGGACATTACCCAATATGCGTATGAAAAAGTTATAATTTATTAAAGATTAGCAGTTAAATTTTGATTGCAAAAACAATCGTCAAAGTTGATTTTTAATTGAAATCGTGAATTCAAAAAAATGCTGCAAAATTAAACAAGACAGCACAGCGGTAAGCTACAGTGAGGTAAAAACCAACATAAAATCGAGGCTATTTTTCTGTTTTAGAAACATAGTTGTAAAGCATAGCTATTTAGTGAAAAGGTTAGATTTCTAAGAGATTTGTCCGAACCCTGTATTTCAAATTTAAGGACATTAAAGGTTATATTTTAGAAATCCAACAGAAGTATTAAGAATTATAGACATTTGGGTCAACGTTTTCTTGGCTACCCTGCTTCTTCGAAACTTTAAATTCCTTGTTGCTATCTGCTCCCGTTGTTCCCGTCGATTCGGACTTACGCTTTAGCGAAACACTACTGCCTTCGGCATCACTGGCGTCCAAAGTTGAATCCGGGTAACATACACCATAGAGGTCCTCTCCAAGAATCTGTATAAGGTCTTCCTTGTAGTCCTTGCGCTCATCGACTTTGCATTTCAGCAGCTTTCCGCCAATAAGTACATCGTTCTGCAGGAATAGCATTTTGTGCAGAGCGTCCAGCAACTGACGCAGGCTTTTGCTACACCTGAAAACACCAAAGTAAGTCGGGTAATCGTCGCTGTCGGTCATGCATCCGTACTTCCAGATTGCCTGATTCCGGTGGCAAACTTTACCCATTTCAGAGAGCTCAGTCGCGGGCTTGGACGATCCAATGTGGGATAGTGAGACAAGAACGACATACAATACCGATTCGAAGTCGTCAAAGACGCTACGACCAGACAAGCCCATCAGAACGCGAATGCCCATAAAGAGTACCGTCCCCGTTACACCGTCACGGGCATCCTCGTATTGGGTGATCTTGTCGAGATCAATATTCCATGCAGAGTTAACTAGCTCCTTAGTGCGTCCGTTAAGTGTCGTTAGTGCCACTTTCCCAAATCCCCAATCAATCAGGAACACCTTGCCGTCGTGAATAGTGATGTTGCCGGCCGATACGTCACGGTGATGCACACCCGCTCTTGCGGCCTGCAGCAGGCAGGCGCACACATTCCGGATAACGTTGCTGGCACAGGAGTAAAGGAAATCCTCCTTAGTTGCGTTCTGACCATATTTCGCAAAGAACGTATTAAGAGGCTCGCCGCAATGTTCCATGATGATATACTCAAGACGATACCCGAGGAAGTCATTGACGACAACGCCGCTACGATAAATCTCGGGAATGCAGTCGATTTTTTCGCGCTTCAGTATATCGTAGAGCGCGCCTTCGGGCTGACGCTCAACCGGTGTCCATGCCAACTTGAGCACGGCCTTGCGACCCCGATATTTCACTGTTAGCAGGTACGCCGTACGGCGACTAATCGGAATTTCTCCCTCGAACCGGCCCACGATATCTACTCGGTCGTTAGAAGCCTCCTCACTGAACCGGACCGTGGTGTTATTCGTGTCGCCTTCAAACCGGAGGAATTTCGAGCCAGTCGACACGCAAACAAAGTGACCAAATTTTTCGGGTGGCTGGATCAAGAAAAACCATATTCTGCGAATCGTCTCCAGAACATCTGGATCAATGTCTTCATCGTCATCCGTGTTGCTAATATAGCTCCCAAGTCTAGTATACCGATAACCACACCGAGCAAACACCACGAGGTCCACATAAAAGTTGTGGAGAAACAGGACTGGAACAAATACACGTGTAGGCTGGTTCTGCCAGACAAGCTGAGCATAGTCAGCCATTTGTCCCAGCGCCTCCCCTGACGGACCGTTCGCGTACTCTTTGACCTTGGCCTCGATGATCATATGCACTGACCCAAAGTCTTTCTTTAAGTAGCTACCGTAGTAGACTACACCGTCGGGCTTGGATAACGTTCCGGTGACAGGCTTGGTTTCGTGCTTCTTAAACACATAGTTGTGGTTTGGCTGATTATCGAGATATTTATGCTTGACGCCGGTCATATGCTTATAGACCTGCCCAAACCACTTGAAAAGCATGGCTTCCTTCACGGTATCCTTTTTGCCGTTAATCAAGTACGTGCTGCCTACGAGCGTCGGGATCTTGCTGCGGAGACCATCGCAGATGCCACTAGTGTCGCGGTTATATTCCGCGTATTCCTTCATCAGATTAAGATCGTTAACCATTTCAAGGAGTTCCACCTCTTTTCCGGAGAGAGAATTGGCAAGCTTGAGACGATGAGCCTTTAGCTCTTTATCCATAATAACAAGACGGATTAATTCGGTATCTTTTTCTGTGTCTGGGGTAGTGATGCATTCGATAGAATCGAAAGACTACAATACCGGGGTTATTGCAAAGCGGAGCAAGTAAAGTTTATTTAACAAATTTTATACACAATAGATTGTTTGCATATACAATTATAGTTACCTTTACTGAAGAGTGTGACTGCGCATTGGAGGCTGCCTTGGCGTGGCCTTCACCTGGCCGAACCGACTCTCCTGATCCTTCGGTGTTGCTATTTGATGTATACATTGCTGTGGCAAATACAAGTATGAAATGAGTTGAAATGCAAAATTGTAAATGTGAAATTCAAAAAAAAAGTGGGTGGCAAGTTTGGATAAATTTTGAGTTTGCATAGTCGTTAAAGCCATCAAGGCAACAAATTCACGGTGGCTGTATTGCTGCGGAATATTTGCGTTCTGTTTGGATTAAGCAAATGATCAAGTCATTCCAGATCAGCGTCACCTTTTCGATTGTAGCCAGGTTTTCGGTAACCATAGCACTCCTTAGTGCATACTAAACTACATCGTTTTTATTATATTTTCCAGGTTTAATGTCATCAAAAGTTACATTTCCGAAACCGAGCAAAAATACTAAGAATTAAAGACATTGGGGTCAAGGTTTTCTTGGCTGCCCTGCTTCTTCATGAGTTTCGATGCCTTGTCGCTATCAGCGTCCGATATTGCCACTGTTCCAAGTTTGCGCTTAGATGAACCACTACTGTTACTGGCATTGGTGTCAACCAAGGTTGAGTCTAGGAAGCACCTACCGAAACGCTTGTCTCCAAGGACTGTCTTGAAAGCAACTTCGTCTACCACGCGCACATCTTCATTGCAGCCAAGTAGCTTTCCGCCAATAAACACACCGTTCTGCACAAACAAAATGTTGCGCAGAGCATCAAGCAAATGGCGTAGACTTTCGCTACACTCAGAAACACCGAAATGGCTTAAGTAGTTGTAGTCGTCGGCCATACATCCAAATTTCCAAATTGCTTGATTCCGGGCGCTAACTTTGCCCAGTTCAGAGCCAGTGGTCCCGGACCTGGAGAAGCCGATGTATGAAAGAACAGCGAGAACGACATACAGTACCGACTCGATATCGTCGAAAATGCTGTGGCTAGTCAGGCCCAACAGAACGCGGATGCCCATAAAGAGCACCGTCCCCGTTACGCCGTCGCGGGCATCCTCGTTCTTGGTGATCTTGTCGAGATCTATATCCCAGGCCAAGTTAACAAGCGCCTTAGTTTCTCCATTGAGCGTCGCCGGTATCACCTTCCCGAATCCCCAATCGATCAGGAACACCTTGCCGTCGCGCATGGTGATGTTTCCCGCCGACACATCGCGGTGGTACACACCCATCTTTGCGGCCTGCAACAGACAAGCGCACACCTTCGAAATGACATGACCGGCATCGGAAAAAAGCTTGCCCTTCTTGGTGGGATCCGCGGCATCATTTTTAAATACAGAGGCTAATGGCTCGCCACAGTGCTCCATGAGTATGTACTCCAGCCGATATCCGAGAAAGTCAGACACAATAACGCCGCTGCAATATATATGAGGGATGTAATCAACCTTTCCACTCTGCAGTATGTCGTAGAGTGCACCCTCGGGCTGGCGCTCAACCGGGGCCCACGACAGTTTGAGCACTGCATCATTGCCTCCATACCTAACGACGAGAAGGTATGCCATCCTGAGGTTGACGCCAACTTTTCTCGGTATCCGACCCTTTATCTCCAACGTAACATTGGTCTCTTCGGTAGCCAGCTTAACTGTTGTGGATTTTTTGTCGCCCTCGAACACGAGATAGGGAGCTAGTCCAGACACTCCAACAAAGTGGCCGAATTTCTCGGGCGGCTGAATCAGGAGGAACCAAAGTCTGCGAATAGAATCGACGATCATGTCAGTTTCGTCTTTACCGTAGGCGCAGGTGTTATAAAGGTATTCCCCAAGAGCTACGCGCCGATAACCGGATCTCGCGAACAGTATGAGGTCCATTCTGACACCGTACAGATAGATCACCGGAACGAACACCCGTGTTGGCTGCGCTTGCCAGACGCAGTGGGCGTATTCCGCCATTTGCCCCAGTGCCTCCATAAACGTACAGCCGCCGCCCTCCTCGACCTTCGCCTCCATGATGGCGTGAACGGTATCAATTTCCTTGCTGATAAGATCACTGTAGAAGATTACACCGTCTGGCTTGATGGATGTTCCGGTGATCACGCTGGTCTCGTGGTTTTCGTAGATGTAGCTATTGCTTGGCGGAGACGAGATATAGAGATTGTGATCGAGCGATTCCAGGTGGTTGTGGATATCCTCAAACCACTTCACGAGCATACTCTCCTTAACAGAGATCTCGGTATCACCATTGTAAAACGTTCCATTTACAAGGGCAGGAATTCGCTCGCGCAGACCATCGCAGATGCTAGTAGACTTGATGCTGTACTGTGTATACTCGCTTCTCAATCCCAGATATGTAATCAGCCTTGTAAACTGCATGGTTTCACCGGCCAACGAGGTTGCAAGCTCTTCACGACGGTCCCTAGTCTTCTCTTTTGCCGTGTACTTGGCAAACTCCCTGCGTATCTTTTGTGCATACGGAGTAGAGTCACACTGGATAAAACTGGTCGACTACAGAGCATGGTACTTATTAATGTATATTAGTATAAAGCGTGTGTAATTGGCTGCATCGCGTATGAACGGTAGGTCGTTTTATAATGGTTACTTGGGCTGATGTGCGCGACTGAGCGTTAATAAAGGAATCGACAAGGTCCTCAGCTGGCTGTCCCGAGTTCTTTGATGGTGTGAGGTCGGCGTTTGGAGAGTCCATTCTTGTACAGTGCAGAAATGACGAAAAGGGAGGGTGAATGTAAAATGGAAATGAGCTAAAAATACAAATGAGAGAGTTAATTATGGATAGAAAACAGAAACAAAGACAAACCGGGTCCAGACATAATACTGTTTACTTTAATTTTAAACATTGAGGTTGTTGCCGCTAAAATCAGCAAAGTATCAAACAATCGGATCAGCAGATTGTATTTAATTCATGTGGTGCGGATTACAGATGGGGTAGCTGCGCCGGGGTGCGCACGTGGTTTCTGTTGATATCCTCGACGCGGACGCACCCGGTGAGGGCCATGGCGAGGCGGAACTCCTCGTTGATCATATCGAGCATCTCAGCGACGCCCTGCTCGCCGCCGCATGCCAGGGCCCAGAGCACGGGCCTGCCGAGGAACACAGCCTTAGCGCCGAGCGCCAGGGCCTTCAGCACGTCAGTGCCGCGGCGCACACCGCCGTCCAAAAACACAGGCACCTTGTGGTCGACGGCTCGGCACACTTCCTCGAGCACGTCGATGGTGGCGGGGGCAGTGTCGATCTGGCGGCCGCCGTGGTTGCTGACGATGATGCCGTCGACGCCCGCGCTGACGGCCAGCCGGGCGTCCTCGGCGGTCAGGATGCCCTTGACGAGCACGGGAATGCGCGAGACGCTCTT